>JACGDI010005831.1:1252498-1395886 GCA_014898725.1 Jacaranda copaia
AGATGGAAAAACATGCTAGAATGGATGAAGCTTCCTGTTGAGTGCGGTCGGTAACCGTATACTCGATCAGATAATTGTTGTTGAATGGTTTAGCACAGAACTGATTTTGAGTCTATTGGGCTACATGGGCATATTGGGCTATCCCATATAATAGCATTTATTAATGCAATTAATTATGCAATATAATTGATGAAGGAATACAAAGAGGTTGGGGGCTAAAATTGGCTACCTCTGCAATTTCAAAACCCATTATCACTTTGAACTTGAAGTAGTGGCAGGATTAATGAAGAATTAGCCTAAAGATACTATTTTGGCCCACATTCAAGCAAAACGGTCAAAAAGTATAAAGATAATTCTACAATATCTACTAGGCCCAAAAAAAATAAGTTGGCCTAATAAATACCAAAACTACCAGTAGATACCTAAGTCATATAATCCTCCTACTCCTATTGCTGCTCTGGAGCTTCAATTGTGCTTTGGCAAATTAAAAGCGAGAGTGTGACTCTAAGGCAACTTAAAATTTCTTAGTTTGCAAAATTAATTTTTATAAGAGGAGATATAAAATTTATTAAAACTCGATTTAAAATTTTTAAAGTTGTGTTTTACAAATTAATAATTCTCACTTTACAAATCTTACCCATTTATTTATTTTTGATTAAAATATAAATATTTATGTTGTACTATATTATATATAAAATATATGTAAAACAAAAGAAAAAGCCCCCACGCTAAGATCTAATCCCACAACCTCACCCCTAATTGAAATCAAAATCTCTAAGTTTCAAAAGTCAAAACCCATTTTCTCATTCAACTTATAATTTTTTGAAATAAAATTCTCAAAACTCAAATCTTTTAAAATTAAACTCGAATTGAAAAGATGATAACACATCTTTGATATCTTCTTCTTGATTTTTCAATTTGTCTAACACATATGAAATTGGTGTTATTTTCTTTGCAATAATTTGAAACTTTTTTAATTCCATTGTAAGGGTAAAAACTTGTATGGCAATTGTGTTTGTGGAAATCATTTTTTATTCATAAATAATGAGATTTTTAGCTTCTAATTTAGGGTTTTTTTTAAATTTTTAATTGAGATATGAGTTATTAATGTTAAAATTTTGATTTATAATTTTTTTATTTTTCTGAGTTTTCAAACATGTTTCTTCTATTTTTGTCTTTTGGATAGCTGATGCATTCATGAATTCGATGAATATCGTATTAGTCTGGTAAATAGAAATAGGTAGTTATATGGGGTTGGATTGGATCAATTAATATTTCGTTTATTGATAGTAGGCAAAAGAAAAAGTTTATTTGTTGGATCTTTGGATCAAATAACAAGTCCTTTGACTATTTGAATTTATGCAATTAAGTTCAATATCTAATTATGTTAGTTCTTGCATATTTTTTCTTTTTGATCGTGTTTTATACATGTATAAAATATTTAATAATTATTTTGTAAATGCTCTCTAAGATATTCCTGCTCCCAAACTTTTTCTTTACTTTTGCCACTCTCATGATCCCGCTCCCATTCCTATGCCCACTCTTGCTTTACATAACTTAGGCAGATACCCATAATACCCTTGCTAACTCAGGGGAATCTGTCCACCTTTAAAGTAGGATAGATCCCAACACACAATCAGATCAATCTTGACAGTTCATTCAACTTGATGGGAGGCATCTAGTTTATGCCACTTCAACTTCCCCCACTTGAAATGTGACACTAATTTAAATATCCCATTTTACTTCATTTCTAAGATACGCACACATGTTTACTCTCATATTCTCTTATTACCTTTTGTTACCATTTTCACCACTTCAAATATTAACTTAAGGGTCGGAGGGTTATTGGCATTTCTCTGATTTTTGACTCTTAAATCCTCAAGGATATTCAGAAGACCTATGGCCCAAATTGATCTTGAATTGAAAGATCACTTACAACCTCACATCATATAAAAAATTGAAAATGCATTGTTACTATCATAGTTATATGTTTTCCAATTTTTAATCCACATTTCCATTGCTATAATGTTGTATGCTCTCTTGGAGAACCAATAAGCTTTGATGCAAATATTTTAGATTTTACTATCCTAACTCGTGGTAGATGAAACCTTATACCACTATAGTTATAGTTGCTATGAGCTTAGTGAACTAGTTTTAAGTTACACGGTATGTGAAAGATAAGGTAAGAGTATGGGTTTTACACTCTGGTTTTCATCCAATTCAATTAGGTGTAGGCTAAGTTGTGTTCGAAATATTTCAAATAATTTTAGTTTAGGTTGAATTTAATGTAGGTTGGATTTGTTTGGGACCAACTTGTTTTTTGTTGTGGATGGATGGAAATAGGCATAAATGGGTTTAACCCAGAAAATAAATAAATAAATTTATCCACGTAATTAATTTTGTATCAATTATACAGTGAAGCAAACAAAATTACTCTACAATCAATGTATAATCTTGTTAGCATCATGTTATAGAAGACAAGATTCAAATAAATCTAGAAAATTATTAAATACATTTTAAATTACTACTGTTACTTATAAATTGTTACAAAAGACAAATAAAATAATTTTCCATAAAAGTTAATGACAATATGCACCAAGCACTGTGCATCCTCAAAGATGTAAATATTTTTGGAGTTTCATTTGCATATAGTGTATTTGATGCTTATAAAAGGCATCATGTTGGTAGCAATAATTGATGTTGTTAATAATCACTTTGATTTCAAAAAATAGGTTATTTAGATTTTCAGAAACTCATAGCAAATTCAATATGTCAAAAGAATAATTTTCTAATTTCTAACATTATTTTTTTTAAAAAATAAAGATAAGCAATTTTATATAATGAACAACCACTCATGGCACATTGCTGAAGGCAAAAGGTAGTGAGCTACCAAAAAAACAAAGAACACTAGAATGTTTAGCTAGAACATGGACTAATTTATAAAAATACAGCAAAAAGAAAAAGAAATTTCAAAACTACCGTGGTTTGAAAATGGTTGGAAAACTATGGTAAGGCGTGGGTTGTAAAGTTACAGTACAAGAGGCTCTTAAATAATTTTTTTTTTCCCCAAAAATTTGCAAGAGGCGTGGCCTGGAGCCACGCCTCTTGCATGGTAAAATTGCTTCAAAACCTTTTTTGAATTTCCTCGAAAGAGGTGTGGCTTTGAGCCATGCCTCTTTGGATTTTTTTCTTTTATTCTCTTAACAAGAGGTGTGGCTCAAAGCCATGCGTCTTGGCAAAATTATTTTTGTCCCGGCCAAAATTCGCAAGAGGCGTGGCTCATGAGGTTTATTTTTTTTAAAAAAAAAAATTCCACAAGAGGCTTAGCTTGGTGCCATGTCTCTTGAGCATTTTTTTTTAAATTTCGCAACTTTAATTATTCATTTTTTTTAATCTGTTGTGAGAAGCCACACCTCTATATAACTCCCCCATTCCTTTCTTTAGTTTTTCACTTTCAATATTCAGTTTCTAACATTGCCAGAGTGAGAGAGTGTTGGTGTTGAAACAGAGAAGAAAAATTTGAGAGGAAAAATAAAAAAGAAGAGAAAAGAAAAATAGAGAAGAAGGGATTGCGTTTTAAATAATTTGAGGTAAAATTTAATTCATGCTATTTAAAATTATAATTTTTTTTATTTGATTATTTATTTTTCTTATTTTTTGTTGTTAAAATAATATTTTGCTGTTTTTTTAATTTTTTACAATTTGAATAGAAGTCTTATTTTAGAGGAGGAATTTCTAACTCATCAATATAGGTTAGTTTGCAAATTTTAAATTTTTTTTAATTTAATTTGTTTATTATTAAGTTTGACATGATGTTGTGAATCCGATATTAATTTTAACATTTAGTTTGAATAATTTAAGATTGATAGACATAACAGTAGCATTAATTGATATGTATGGCATTTCGTTCTGATTAATAGTTCATGTAAAACTAGAAAGGAAATAAAAGTGTGTTATGAAATATTAATTTTTACATTAGTGGTTATCAAGTAATTAAAATGGTAATATTTTGATATTAATTACTAATACTATTTATATTAAGTTAGAAAGATTTGGGGTTCATAATAATGATGTTAATCTATATTAGATGAAATTTTTTAAAAAATATATGTGGTATAAATAATGTGTATCACATTTTATAGATTAATTACCTTTGCTAATTATATTATAAATATATTAATTTATATATAATATATAAAATATAAAATGTTGTATATATTATGATAATATATAATATATATGTATTATAATATTATATATATGTAGAGTCACAGGCGCTCAAAGCCGAGTATTGATGGGTTCAAACATTGCAGTAAAGTTATCAGTGTGGACAGAACTTATTTATATACGAAATATAGATACAAGATGCTAATTACAGTGGTTATGGATGCAAATCAACAAGTTTTGCCATTGACTTTTGCAATTGTCGATGAAGAAACCTTTTTATCTTGGAAGTGGTTTCTGGAAATATTGTCCAAACACATTGTCAGAGGGATAAAAGGGTTGTGCCTAATTTTTGATCGTCACCATGGCCTCTTATCTACTATTGAATACATACCTGATTTCATGCCTCCTTGCAGAGTACATTGATTTTATCTAAGGCATGTCTGCTCCAACTTCAATGAAATGAAACTTCAGCAAACATTTCAAAAATGTTCAATTGAAGGATTTATGTTGGAAAGCCGGTGCCGCAGTCCAAATTCAAAAATTTGATAGGCATATGGAAAAAATAAGAGAAACTAATGAGAATGCCTATTCATATTTGCAGAACATTAACAAAGCTCAATGGACATTTAGTTATGATGGAGGATGGCGTTGTGGTATTCTGATTATGAACATATTTTAGTGTTTCAATGGGGTACTAAAGTGTGCTCGTCGATTGCCAATTACAACTATTGTTCAACAAACATTCTCTCGTTATGTCAAACTGTTTCTTGATCAGAAAACCAAAGCTCATGGCATGTTGAACAAACAACAACATTGGGCCGATTATGCATATAATATATATTCCAATTGGCAACACTATTTTATTGAGCACATTGTTCAAAAGTTTGACTATGCTCAACAATCGACTTTAATTATAATGTGCATCACACAGATCAGGAAAATCATGTTCAAGTTGTCAAACTTAGGAGACGTGAGTGCTCATATGGAAAATGGGCTGAACTTGGTATTCTATACTCTTATGTGATGAGTGCATGCTAACATTTCGAGTTAAACATTGCAGCATTTGTTAAGCCATATTACAATATTGAATATTACTTGGCAACATATCAAGGGAGCTTTGAGCTAATATGGGGTGAAGATTATTGGAAGAGCCTAATTTTGAGCTAGTCCATAATCCCGCCCGTAGGGAAAGACATGTTGCAGGAAATGATCGCATTACTCGTGTCCAAAATGAAATGGTCACAAGCACGTGTGAGACAATAAGCCCATTGCAAGCCTAAGCTAAAGCTGAAGCCTAAGCCCGACATCCTTAATTCTTTTAACTTTGTAATTATATTTTATGTTCTATGTTATTCCTTTGTTTGTATCAAACTTTATGAATAATAAATTTGGTTGAAAATCTCAAGAATTTAGACAGTTCTAATTTATGTTACGTTTCACTAACATACTTAAAAAATAAAATCCATACATTGTTTTTCAAGAATGTATAATAATTCTTCATATTACAATCATCATTTATGATTAGAACATATGATAATTCTTCTAGAATGTATTAATTTATAAAATCATCCACTATGATTTTACATGCCAATTTTAGCCAATATTCTAACATTACAAGTATCCCTTCATGAGTTAATACATCACATCAATTGAAACGCTTGCATTTTATAAAATGGTGTATTTCTACAAAAAAATTCAAAATTTATACTATTTTTTTGACTTATTTTAAATATTTAGAAAAATGAATTACTTTAAATTTTGAATATAAAAATAATTACTAAATAAAAAAATTAGAGCTAATTTTAGCCCTAATCTTGTAAAATACCATAGAAATGAAATTATTTCTATTTTATGTCAGCCCTAATGCTACAAGCATTCTTCTTGCCGATTTTTAGGAATAAAAAAATTTATTTGCTCAAATTCAAATACAAGAGGAAACTAATGTATTTTTTATTAAAACCCAAATTCCATGCAAGTGGCGTGGCTTGGTGCCATGCCTCTTGCATTTTTAATAAAAAAAAAAATCCAAAGAGAAGCTACGCCTCTTTGATGAAATTAAAAAAAAATAAAGAAAGGGAAAAAATTTTAGCATGCAAGAGGTGTGGCTTGGTGAATTTTGGACAGAGGTTATTGAATTTACTCAAGAGACGTGGCTTTGTGCAATGCCTCTTGGACTGTAACTTTCCTTAAGGTGTGGGTCAAACCCACGACTTACCATAGTTTTGTAAGCTTTCCCAAACTATGATAGTTTTGAAATTTTGTTTTCTTTTTATTGTATTTTCATAATTTGGCCCTAGAACAAGTGCTAAACTATTTAATGAATGATAAATATGTAAGAATCTAACTTGCATCACAACACCAATGATGGTTCGACACTCCTCAATTATAGCACCTTTCGAGGAAAGATCATCACCCTTATTGTTTAAAGCTATGATAATGTTAATGTTATTCCCTTCAAACTGTACCGATGGCCAACACTTTTCTTTCGATATACTAATAGCAAGTAAAGTGGCTTTCGCTTCAACTTCTGAAGGAGCAGAGAGATGAGAGGGCGTCCTCTTAGCCCACCAGATATAGGTGCTAGAATAGTCTTTAGCCACCATTGCAACACTATGTTGTGTTTTCAAAGGGAATAAGACACCATCAAAGTTAACTTTAATAAAAGATACAAGTGGAGGAAGCCAACTCTACTAAGGGGGTAGTTGAAAAGGAAAAAATTCTGAAATAGTCAAAGAATGTAATTCTTTCAACTAATAGGAATAAAGCAAAACAACATGAACACCTATAGTTTTCTTAGATAGAAAAACAATCTTGTTATAGTTCTTCCACAATCCCTAGCATATGAAACCAAAAAAATCAAATGCCACTTTGTCTAAATTGCCATAGATAATGGACGGCCAATGCAAGGAACTAGCACCTAAATATAAACAAAAACAATCAGGCTATCTGAATTGGCATCAAACTTCCGCAGCTATTTTATAATCTTTGAAGACATGTAATACTGACTCATCGGCATAATTGTAGACCGAGCATGTGACATCATAAATGATTCCACATTGGATAAATTAGACTGTTTAGGCAGGATATCCCAACACAACCACCCCATGAAAATCTTGATCTTACTAAGAGTGCTCATTTGCCAAATATATTGCTAAAGAGAGCCAACCCGATATCTAGCAGTGATAGAGGATGTAGTAGGATGAGTAGTGGAATAATTCTTGCTTAAATGGTAGCTACTCCGAATAGAAAAAATTGCTGTCTCTAAGTAGGGCTAGATGAGATGGTCATCTTGACAATTATAACCAAGCGGAATAGACAAAATAAGTGGCACATCCATTGGCTATAAAAGAGAGTGAATTTTTCTTTCATCCCACCCCTTGTTGCTATCCTAATGTAGCAAATCAGAGACCATCAAATGCTTAATGTTAGGTGGTGGAGTACATGAGTGCCTTTGGAAGGAGAAAACAATACATAGCATAACTAGGCATAGCTTTGAGAACAACCTTTATCAGTACTTTCTTACCTCCCTTTGACAATTATGTTTGCTCTACCTTTGGATTTTTGCCCATATTTTGTCCCTAATATAGCTGAAAATTCTCATTTTGTTTGGCCAATAATAGACAACAAACCCAAATATTTTCCATGAGAAGATAGTATCTGAAAACCAAGAGTTTGCCTGATAGATTCAGTGATGCCAAACAATACATTAGAACTGACAACGCAAAAGGATTTGTCTAGGTTAATTATAAATATTACAAAATAATAAGTTAGAAATTAACTTGAATTTAATTTAAATTTAAATAATAAGTAAATATTTAATAATAACTAATTAAAATAAAAATGAAATATCATAATTTAATAAAATAGTGTAGTAATGTTCGACTTACCCATATTTAGCCCATTCTTTACGAATCTAAATTCCACTCCTTTTTCTAATTCATAAATGTGAATCCATTTTAAACTAAACTCTTAGTGATCCAACTCATTCTCTATATGTCTGATGCGGTTGAAAGTTGTTTATGTGAAAGGATACTATTTGGGATAGATTCAACTGATGTTCTTCCCGAGGTCTGAGATTTGCAACAGCAACAAACATTAAGCTAGTCGAGGTGCCCCCAACTAAGGGACTTTGATGCTCAAGTTAGTTCTGGTCAAAATAGAGTAATTTAACAGAATATAGAGAGTTTATAGCGTATTTGGCATTACCTAGATCGTGGTTGGCTATGAGGTATTTATAGTCTTTTCCCAGTGTGTGGTTTGTTGAAAATGCCCTTACCAAATGTATTGAGCTTTAGTCCTTGCCAGGGGGTTGATGGTCAATATAGATCTCGGTATTATTCTAGGTGGCTTTATCTCCTATTTTCCAAGGTGAACAGTACATTTGGTAGGCACCTCTCTGCCAAAGGTGGTAGTAGAGTTGATGGCAGCAACTGTACCGACTGTCACACATTATTAATGCGGAGGCATGCTTTCTATTAGAGTAATAAATGTGGTATGGATCTGAGTTAATGTTGGGGTGAGTTATTAGGTCAATATATAAATCGAATTGGTCTGGCTGGTCGATTTCAGAGAAAGTAAAATATGCTGGGGTGGATAAAGCTTCATGTCAATTACAGTCGTTTACAATACACTCAACCAGACAATTAATGTTGAGTGTGTTGGGCCTGTAGGGCTAAATGGGCCTCTTGAGCTTATAAGCTAAATGAGCCTCTTGTGCTATCCCATATCATGAGCCCCCCCACTCACAGTCCTAATTGAGCTTGTTGACCAGCATGAGCACGGAGTATTTAAGTAGTTTTTTGGGTGGTTATGTAAATTCGATTGGAGTTTTTAAATTTTTTACCAGGATTTTTGAATTGTCGACCAAGGTTTATGGTGGTTCCGCTATATTTAATGCGCCGATTACTTCACATAATATGAAGTGTATGGGGCAAGGTATAATTATAACTAATGCTTGGGTTATCACATACAAACACATATAAATAATGGGGACATATGCCTTCATTTACACTTTCGCTGAATTTTTTCCCAGTTGAATCTCTACATTTGAAGTCTTCCAACCCTTGTATGCTTAAAGCTTGCCAGATATCTACTATGAGTTACTCTGCCCATTTGTTCTTTTTCTCTATTTTCTTTTGTGAAAAAATGTCTGCCAGTCCCGATAGTGAAGATGCTAGGTTCGAGAGTGTGGCTTATCAGAGGGAGACTGGGGGTGAAAGTACATCTGAGACCTCTCGCAAGAGTGAATCAGGTAGTTTAATGAGTAATAGCTCAAGTTTGAGTAGTTTCAGTAGCTCAAGTGATGTGAGGGTTGTTTCTGAAGGGGATGTTAGCCCAAGTGATGTTCCTCCAAATCGGGGTCAACTGTTTACCTCAGATTATTACGCAGAATTAATGTCCAAAATGACTTTCGCTGACCTGATATGAATTATAGTAATATACCATATCCCTGAGGAGTATGAATTGTTAGTGCCAAGAGCTCGAGGTAAAATACATCAACCTCTCCGGGGGTGTATAACAATTTTTGAGGAAAGGTTAGAATGCGGGCTTAGATTTCCCATCGTGCAAGCAATAGTTGACCTCTTAGTAGGACTAGAAGTTTGCATAACTTAGCTGCTTCTCAATTATTTCGCCATACTGTACAGTTTTGCCATCCTAATGCACCTGTATAATCAACCTGCCTCCTTCACTAACGTTTCAAATTTATTTCATTTACCTATGTCATGGAAGTTAGGTAGTATGGAAGAATCTAGTTTGTACTACTTAACTGCTTGACCCCATCGATCATTCTTAGTATCCCCTGCTTTTTCTTATGGCTAAGAGTGAAAAAAAAACTTTTTCTATATTGGAGGCCGAGAATTCTTGCCATTCTGAGGGGTTGGTGGAGGGGGCCTATGGAGATGCTAGGGAACTAGATACCTAGCTGGCCCAAAACATTCATCAGGGATCTAGTCGAATTTGGGCATATGGAGGTTTCAATTTTAACTGAGGAAAGGTATCTAGTATTGGTTGGCTGTTGCCTACGCAACTCAACCTACTTGAGAGCGATCAATTAGGTAGAGATTCTCATTGATCGTTTTAATTCTGGCAACTCAT
Source organism: Jacaranda copaia (assembly GCA_014898725.1). Taxonomy (NCBI): domain Eukaryota; kingdom Viridiplantae; phylum Streptophyta; class Magnoliopsida; order Lamiales; family Bignoniaceae; genus Jacaranda; species Jacaranda copaia. Next base: position 1,262,762 of record JACGDI010005831.1, read on the forward strand.
CTTTCTATTTGAGTATAATATTTGCTTATTTTGTTTATGCCTATAGATCGAGAAAAAGTAATGGCCTGAAGTCGATTTGAATCCCAAGCCCACACACTAAGGAATGAAGAGCGCCATCCAGTGGCTACAGCACGGTGGGAAGGAGCTCCTACGGAACTATTGGGTTCCACATGATCGACATCTATTTCTACGCCTACGCAAATTGATCAGGTGGCAAAAACTCAGTCTGCTCATCAGAAAGAGCTAGTTCCTAGTAGCTCTGTGGGTTGGGGCAAAAGGCAGATGGTCCAGCAGGGGGGCTCGGCCTCTAAAAAGTTCATAGTAGGCAAAGGAAAAAAAAAGCGTGGCTATAGGTTATGACCTATTTGGGAAGCCCTGCGATAATATACTATTCAAACTCCCCCAGCTGGCTACTCCCCGATTCCCCACTAACCAAGTTGAGGAGGTAAATGATTTGACCTCTATTATCCAAGGAGGAATGATAGGCATCAATGTTCTGAAGTGGCTCTCGTCAGGGCTTTTTGTATCCAACTAGTGAAAACTAATGAACCTTAGTCAGGTCGGGATTATTCGAGCATTGTCCTACCACTGTAACCTGGTAAGCACTAGATCAATCATTTCTCATTGAAGTTTTCCTTTGTTATAGGATTGTGGAGTAACATCCTTGTGTTCCAGGTGGGACAATTGGGCTACAACATTTTTTGCTAATCTGAGCTGGCGCTGATGGATAGAGAAGAGTTGTAAAGAGGGAGGGAACAAAAACCGTCAAAGTGCTGCTCGAGTCCTCCCAACTCCAGGTTTAGAAACTAAATGAAAAGGTGGTTGATCTACAAAAATAGCTCGACTCCAAAGATCAACAATTGGTCAAGACGGTTGAAGAGCGAAGTCAAATGGACTCCATAATAAAAAAGGCCCACTTAGAGCTGTAAGTGAGCTACACTTTTGGTGGGGCTCAAGGCTGTGCAGAGATGACCAATGAAGCAAGAAGGCCTTCAACTACCATGTTATAAGGATACGCCATGAAACGGTTGAACAATTCATCCTTAGCCCTGAGTTTTAGGAATCAAGCATAATCACATCCATCAACGATGCTCGAAAAGCCTTCCATAGGGCTGTAAAGTAGCTCGAGCACCTGAGATATACTTTCCATCCTGAAGACAAGAGCAAGATATGCCTTACTTTGAATGAGAAATTAGAGCTCTATCCTAACCCCAAAAAGGGTGAAGTCAAGCAGGTCCCAGAGATAAAAGCTACGACTGCTGTGCCCAATGAGCCCTTGACTGAAGCTGAGAAGAAGAAAGCCAAGGTTGATGCCAAGTTAGAGCAATTGGCTAAGAAGTTCGCATTCATCGAGGACCTAGCAGTGCATTTAAGGGAAGAAGAGGTTGATGTGGCATAATACATGCTGTGCTCAACCAACTTCATGATCGATGTCACAGGGCCTTCCAAACCTCTTCAAGCAGTCTTGCCCCTTGCATGTGCAATACCTAATTTGGACTCTAAATGGCCTGAGGGTGAACAGGCGGGGACTAGCTAGAACTAAACCGGCCTTTATGCAACCTATCTTATTTGTTGCTGTTCTTTTCTTTTCTTTTTTTTGTAATAGCGATCAATCCATTAATGAATAAAGACTAATTTTTCTTTCTATCTTGTCGTGTTAAAGATAGCTATTTTTTATTTTGTCATCTAATTCAATTATTGTAATAATATGGGGAATACCTGATGAATCATCTGGTTATTGCCACCATAATGGAGAAAAGTGAACAAGATTATTGTCAATTATGTCAACTCACATTAACATTATTTATTGTATGACCATTCAACTACGTTATCAATTTTTAATCCGTCTTGGTCGACTACTGGGTCAACTACAGGATTTAGGAGGATAATTGCATGAGGATGGCTTTTTGCTAACTTTTGGGTCGATATGGTCGATGCGGGTCTATTAGCTTCGATGCTAAAGTTTCCTTGTTGCTTGGAGCTGGTACTTTATCGACTATAGGGTCGACTATAGGCTTAGCAACTTGAAGCTATTTAAGTGATAGTGTAAGGCTGCTCGTCTATCGACTATAGGGTCGACTTTGGTCTTGGCGGCATGAAACTGCTTGAGTAAAAGTGAGGGGATGCTTACTTGTCGACTACGGGGTTGACTTGGAACTTGGCGGCATGAAGCTGTTTGAATGGCAGTAAATGGCTACTTATTTATTGATTATGGGGTCGACTTGGGACTTGGCAGTATAAAACCATTTAAGTAGTAGCAAGGGGCTGCTTATTTGTTGATTATAGGGTAGGCTTAGAACTTGGCAGCACGAAGCTGTTTGAGTGGCAGCGATAGGTTGCTTTTTTTTAACTACGGGATCGACTTGGGACTTGGCAGCATGAAGTCGTTTAAGTGGTAGGGAGGGACTGCTTATTTGTTAACTATGGGGTCAACTTGGGACTTGGCGGCATGAAGCTGTTTGAGTGTGACTGTGACTCCAAATTGTATTAATACTGTTGGAATTTTATTCAAGTTAAAAGATTTTAAAGATAAGTATAGCATAATCTGAAATGCAAAATTTCCTGAGGTTGATGCCATTCCACAGGTGAGGGAGTTCTTTTCCTTGCATATTGGCTAATCTATATGCATTATGTTTTGATACTTTGATGATAGCATATGGTCCTTTCCATTTGGGGTTGAGCTTGCCCAATTTTTTGGATACTTTTACTTTCTTGAGGATGAGATCTCCGACCTTAAAATGATTTAATTTGACTCCTTTGTTGTAGTTCTTGGCCATCTTTGATGTATGATGCTGTATAGTATTGTAGGCTTCTTAATGATGCTAGTCAATGGTCTTAAGGTTGAGTTTCCTCTCCAACGTGTTTCTCAGTGGGTGGAAATGAATTACTCAAGCCCTGTGTTTGATTAGCTCTTAGGGGATGACTACTTCGAACCTATAAACTAGACTGTAAAGGGTATGGCTAGTAGCTGTTCGAGGAGTTATCCTATATGTGCATAACACGCTAGGTAGGTCATCTGCTCAATTCGAGCTAGTGTCTTGTATCCTAACTTTCATATGGTCAAGGATCATTCTATTGGTTATCTTCGTTTGATCATTCGATTGAGGATTGCCTACTAAAATAAAGTGTTGCACGATCCCCAAGGCATCACACCAACCTTTAGTGCTTGTGCTTTGGAATTGAGTGCCATTATCTAAAATAAAAACTTTTGATGGGCCAAAATGGCAGATGATATTTTTTCATATAAAACTCTTTATGGCTATATCTATTATCTTAGGAACAGCTTTAGCCTTGACCCATTTAGTGAAATACTCAACCACAATAATTATGAATTTTTGCTACCCCATTGATTTTGGTAACAAACCCAAAATGTCAACTCCCCACTAGTCAAGTGGCCAGGCAATTTGGACACTGACCATTGGCACTGTGGGTTGGTGTGGCAAGTTCAAGTGGACTTGATATGAAGTATATTTATGCGTAAAGTCCATTGAGTCTTTCAACAATGTTGGCCAAAAGTATCTGTACCTAATTACTTTGTGGGTCAAGGATCTTCCTCGTCCCCCTAGTGAAACTGGCAAATTTTGAAAGAGCATCTGCCTGCTCATTCTTAGATTGGGGAACCTAACTTAGGGGAAATCGTTTGAATGATTGTTGCAACTACCTCACTTCGGCCAAGTACCGGCTCATTGTCATGTCCTTGGCTTTGAAATTTCCATCGACCTACTCGGCTACTAACTGAGAGTTTGTAATTGCAACTAGGTGTTTAACCCCTCGCATGAGTGCCATTCTCATCCTTGCGATAAGGGCCTCATATTCTTCTGTATTGTTTATGACAGCATAATCCAACTTTATTGCGAAATTATATTCTTTTGCATCTGAGAGTAGGGGGCAACCCCTACTTCTCTATTGGATGTGGTCGATGATCCATTGATGTGCATGGTCCAAATGAGAGGGGCTTTGGGATTCTTGTCTGGCCATCAACTCGCTCCATAATAAAATTAGCCAGAACATGCGCTTTGATAGTTGTTTGAGGCTAGAAAGTAATATCAAATTCTCCCAATTCGATTACCCATTTAGTCAGCCTTTTAGTTATGTCTGGCTTCATCAATACTTGTTTTAATGGCTGGTTGGTCAGCACAACAATAAAGTGAGATTGGAAGTATGGTTGCAATTTACAAGCTGCAGTCACTAATGCTAAAGCAAATTTCTCGATCTTCAAGCAATTATGCTCTGGCTCATGGAGTGACTTGCTATAGTAGTATATCGGTCGATGTGTGCCATTCGGGTCAAGATCAATACTGAGTTGATCGATGCCTTGGAGACTGCCAAATACACCTGGAGTACTTCTCCAAGTTTAGGTTTTGCCAATATAGGGGCAAGGCTAAATACTATTTTAGGTCAACCAGAGCCTGACCACATTGCGCAGTCTATTGGAATCCCAATTTTTTGGCATTCCTGAGAATTTTGAAAAAGGGAAAGCTCTTTTCTGTCAACCTTGTCATGAACCTCCCCAAGGCTATAATCTTTCCAACCAACTTTTGAACATCCCAAACTATTCTCGAAAGAGTGACATCGAGAACTGCTTGGATTTTCTAAGGATTGGCCTCAATGCCTCTCTGGCTGACCATGTAGCCCAAACATTTTTCTCTTTGGATCCCAAACGTACATTTATTTGGATTCAATTTTAAACCAAAGGCTCTTAAGATCGCAAAAGTGTGATCAAGGGTCAATCACGTGATCCTGAGCTTTTTCTATTTTCACAATCATGTCGTCGATGTAAACCTCTATCGATTTCTTAATTTATTCTTTGAACATAAAATTGACGAGCTGCTGGTAAGTTGCTTTGGCATTTTTCAAGCCAAAAGGCATAACCAGAAAGCAATATAGCCCATTGGGAATAACAAAGGAGGTTTTATCCCTGTCCTCGGGAGCCATGAAAATTTGATGATACGCTTGAAATGCATCCATCATGCTCAATAACTCTCAACCAGTAATTGAATCAACTAATAAATCTATTCGAGGTAGGGGATAAGGATCTTTAGGACATTTTATTTAAATTCATAAAATTATTACACATCTGCCATTGCCCCTTATTCGTTGGGACTAGAACAACATTACAAAGCTAAGAAGGATATTGAATTTCGACAATATAATTAGCATCTAGGAGTTTCCTAACCTCCTCTTTGATGATCTTTGTCCTTTCTGCATTGAATGTCCTCATCTTCTGCCTAACTGGTTTATATGAGAAGTCCACATTAAGGTGATGCACAATGATGTTGGGGTCAAGTCCCTATAGGTCGGATGCTTTTCATGCAAAGACGTTAATATTTTTTTTCATGAAATCAATCATAAGACACTCCAAGTAGGAGCTCATGTTAGTTTCGATATGGGTCATCTTGTTGGGGTTTCCCCGCTCGAGCTCAATGGTCTTAAATCCCTCGATAGGCTTCACCTTAGTATTTTCCAACTTTTATTTCTTTTTGATCTATGCATCCTTAGGTTCTACTATGGGGGCGTCCCCCAAGGTCTTCAGTTGCGATCGAGTCTTCTGGTCGTTTGACTTGTCCAAGATATTATAACATCTCCAAGTGTCTTTCATATTGCACAAAAGTTTGCCTGTACCTGTTGGGGTAAAAAACTTGACTTTCAAGTGATAGGTCAACACAATTGCATGAAAGTGATTGAATGCAGGTCGACCTATGATGATATTGTAAGTGAATAGGGCATCGACCATAAGGTAATTCACCATCAAAGTCCTCATTCTAGGAGCCTCTCCAAACAATGTTGATAGGTTGATGACCCTTCTGGTATGATCTCTGACCCCCCAAATCTAACCAATAATGTGCGTACAGGTTCAAATTTTAGCTGGATTATGTTTATTTTTTTCAAGGTATAGAGGAAGATGATATTGACCGAGCTACTATTATCGACTAGGACCTTGCGCACTTCAAAGTTGGCAATCTCAATGCAGACTACCATTGGACAGTCATTTTATGATCGATATACCTGCCCTCGAGGTGTGCTAAGTCACCATCAGTGAATGAGATGGGCTTTGCATTTGTCGTAAGGTAGAATGTTATCTCAACATGCAAGGCTTTAGTCGACTCAAGTCTTCTCTAAGTTTATCTTCGAGCAGATTTTGAGTACCTTCCAATAGGACCTCTCGCAATCATATTAGTCACTCCACGAATAGGCAGGTTGCTTTTTTTTCTCCTCCCTTCTAAAGTTAACCCACCTTTCTCTATGGGGAGTTTGATCGATTTTACCCCCTTCAACTTGAGCGTCCATGGCTATATACTTCTTGAGGTGACCTTACCTGATTAATCACTCGAACTCACCTTGGAGATTGAAGCATTTGTCTATATTGTACCCCTTTTGCTTGTGAAAGTGGCAATATTTCTTAAATTTTTTTATTGCCTCAGTCTTCATCAATTTTCTGGGTTTCTTAAGGAGGTTATCATACTAGATGGCATACAGAACCTCTCTCCTTAAGATGTTCAAGGGTATATAGTCGTGGAATTACTTTATGGGAGATCGACCTCACTTTTTGTGTTTTTGGTTGTCTCTTTCTTTTTTCTTCTTGTCGACTTCAAAGGATCCAAATTTGAGTCTATTCATCTCCTCCTGAGTTATGTATCTCTTAGCCAGGTTGAGCAACTCCTCCATCAACCTAGGACGTTTCCACACCAAAGCATTGGTGCACTCCTTATGTCCGAGCACCAAGAACAATACATCAATCAGGAACTCGATCCTAGGATTATCTATCTTGAGAACCTCCATGTTGAATCTAGTGAAGAAATCTTGAAGGGACTCCCCTTTGCTCTGCTTTACGGTATGTAGATGGGTGTGGGGGAGTTTCACTTTTCTCCTACTGGTAAACTAGTGCAAAAATTTATCGCACAACTGGTTATAAGAATAAATTGACGGCAGCTCAATTTTCACAAACTAGTTGAGTGTTATGCCTTAGAAGGTGGTTACCAATATTTTGGCATGGATGTACTTAGTGTGCCCATGCAGCTGCATCATGTGTTCAAACTGTATTAGGTGTTCATTGGGGTCCGTCGATCCATCATACCTCGGTAGACTAGTTGGGACATTCGTATCGACAGTAATGCACTCATCGATAATATCTTGGATGATAAGAGATCCTCTATCTCGATGAGATCTTTGAAGGCCCTCCGAGTTAGGTGCTCTTTTGATATTTTTGCTTGAGATCTTGTCGAGGTGCCTATTCAACTATTAGACTTGATGGGACACTTTTTTTCATTTTTCTCGATCTGCCAGGTTGGCATTTCGATCGAGGCCTAGCCTAGCACGCTCGACCCTATCACGCTGTAGGGCTTAAATTGGCCAGGCTGTAAGGTTTGCCAATTCTCCCATATCTTCATGGTAGTCTCGTCTGGAGCGTTCAATCCTATTGTGCTGTGGGGATCAATTAGGTCGAACGTGATCTATTGAGTCTGCAATCTCTTCCCATAATTCTAGTTGCCTCCTCTCCTCCTTGGGGCGTCTAGGGCTAGGTTCAGGGCGGGTGGGTGGTTGCTTAGATTCTTAGCGACTGTGGCTATCTCGGAAAGACCTATCTTCTGGAGAAGGCGGTTGAGGGGTGGCATTAGCGGCAGGAACGGGCACCGTTGTGTGCCTATTTAGCGCGGTGAACAACTAGGCTGGGATTTGGGCAGAGATTTGATCGCTTATCAGCTAAATTAACTAGGACATGGTTAGTGTCACCACTTGCTCTTGAAAGGCACTGGGGCCTGGAGTGTGTGCACGTTGTTGGGGGTGGAGGAGGAGGTGGAGATATGAACCTCTTATTCTCTTCTCTTCCTGACGTGGCATTGCATGTGTTTACCATTTTTTTGTTGCAATCTCAAGAGGTTCTCATAGATGATGCCAAAAATGATGCAGTTGAAAGCTGTTTATAGTGAAAGGGTACTATTTAGGGTAGATTTGACCTGGGAGGTCGAATAATTTAGTTGATGTTCTTCTCGAGGTCTGAAATCTGCAATAGCAACACATGCTAAACTAGCCAAGGTACCCCTAGCTAAGGCACTTCGATGCTCAAGTTAGTTCTGGTCGAAATAGAGTAATCGAATAGAATATAGAGTGCTTATAACGCGTTTGGCATTACCTGGATCATGGTTGGCTATGAAGTATTTATTGCCTTCTCCTAGTGTGTGATTTGTCGAAGATGCCCTTACCAATTGTATTGGGCTTTAGTCCTTGTCAGGGGGTTGATGGTCATTCCAAATCTTGGTACTATTCCAGGTGGCTTCATCTCTTGTTTTTCAGGGTGAACAATACTTCTGGTAGGTGCTTTTCTGCCAAAGGTGATGGCAGCAACTGTACCGGCTGTTATGCGCTATTAATGCGGAGGCATGCTGTCTGTTTGAGTAATAAATGCGGCATAGATTTGAGTTAACGCCGGGGTAACTTATCAAGTCGATATATAATTCGAATAGGTATGGCTGGTCGATTTCGGAGAGAGCAGAATATGCTGGGACGGATGAAGCTTCACGTTGATTGTAGTTGATTACAATACACTTGACTAGACAATTAATGCTGAGTTGTTGGTCCTTTTAAGCTAAATGGGCCTCTTGAACTTACAAACTAAATGAACATCTTAGTTTATCTCATATCAATATCCAACCCAATTTACCCACCTACCACGCATCCTATTCCACTCAATAAATCAGTACTTTTTCCTTCCTGGTGGAAGTTTTTAAAAATAATGCATACTATGTGTTTAACAGTTGGAAATTTTCATTAATTGCAAAACAAGACCATCACGCCAAATAATAAAAATAAATATAATTATTACATTATGATTTGCGAGCAGATCATATGGAAAAGCATGCCAGTATCAAGCACATTTGGAAAATTTTGGCTGGCGGTATTCGTCAATACAAGTTGGATCAATTTCATAGCAAATGATTATATATATATATATTGTAGAATATTAGCTACTATGTTAATGTATTAATTATCTGATATTTCCACATTTTGATATTTTCATTCTATTTTGTCTTTTATGCCATATTTTAATTTGATGAATATATATTAATTATATAATATTCTTAATTAAATATTTTTATTAAATATATTCTATATATATTTATAAAATAAAATAAAACATAAAATGGATCAATAGATATCCAAACGGTCTAATCCATATCTAATGTCACTGTACCTTAGGTTTGGCTTGTCTAATTTTTATCCAATTTTAAGTTTTATTTTCTATTTCAATTTAATGAATACATATTAAGCATATTAATTTTTTAATTGATTAATTTTATAAAAAAATATTTGATATACTTACCATATATCTATGATATAGAGTAAAATATGAAACATAAATAAGACAGAGAGGGTCCAGATTAATCTAATTACGACAATATCATGTCTAAAAGCACAATGAAAATAGTGGTGTTCATAAATACTGATGATCATAAATTCAATTTCTTGAAAATTTTGGTTGCTGGGGACTAAATGTCACCAAGGGTAATAGTAATGACAATTGTCAATCTACGAACTCTCTGAATGTTTGAAAACAACTTTCCTGTTTTTGGAGTAGATCAGATTCTTCATTAAAATATTAAAGTAATTATATGTAAGTGATTGGGTAAGAGCACAACATGTTCGATTATAACGACAGAGAATGAAAGCCAAGCTATGTTGTCCCACCATGAAGCACTCCCATCAATCTTATCCGCAACAATTAACGTGAGAAAGCCTTAAGTAGAACTGAAGCCAGCTTCTACCAAAGTAGGCCAAAAAATGATTATACATAGAAAATATTAATAATGCAAATTATGACAGTCCGTTAATCCTGCAATTCAATGAATGTAGATCACCCGAGTCTTTAGAGAAAGCTACTTTCAGATAAATGGATCACATCAAAGAGTTGCGGTCAAACTCAGAAATCGTACTTTCAATTTTTAAAAGATTTAAGCTGTCGCCTTATTTTACTAAAAACAAGTGATGCAATCATGGTATTCCTAGCTAGTTATTGTATCCATCACATATGACTATATATGTATTGATCATTTCATTGCAACACCATATTTTGTAATAGCACACTATCTATTTTAACTGGTAAGGACATAACAACGACTAATCATATACACACATGCATATATCTATATTTTCTTTTTTCTTTTTTAAAGAAAACACGATGACCAATCAATCCTTAGGATCATCCCACCGATTTAAGATAGGACCAAGTATAATTCAGGCTATGTGTGTTCTGCCACTTCTTGTCAATGGCGTCAATGATTAACGTAACATTGTAATACCCAAGGCAAGCATACTGCCAATACTCAAACTGCAACTTGCTCAAATGGGCCCTCAAGAAGTCAAGTCGACTTTAAAGCGCAAAAAGAAGACAATATTGCGGCGTCAACAAAGATAACATATACTGCTCTAAAATGCTTTAAAATGATGAATCAAATTGTCAGGTTGTTAGCTCTCACATCTTTTTATAAGATATTTTCCATTAATTGTCTGCGTCAATCTATCTCCATGGAAGAAGAACAAGGCAAGGTCCTTCACATTGTGATGTTCCCATGGCTAGCCATAGGCCATCTCAAGCCATTCTTTCGGCTATCCAAATGCTTCGCTCGAAAAGGACATCGAATATCCTTCATTTCCACCCCAAGAAACCTCCAGAGAGTTGTCAAAGTACCTAAAGATCTGTCCCACCTCATCAATCTCATCAGCTTTCCTTTGCCGGAGATTGAGCACTTGCCTCCTCAGGCCGAGTCATCCATGGACGTGCCTCATGTCAAACAGCAGCTTTTGAAAGTAGCACTGGATTTGCTACAGCCATCCGTACGTTCTTTTCTTGAAACCACAAAGCCTAAACCTGACTGGATTGTCTATGACTACGCTTCTCACTGGCTACCCCAACTCGCCCAAGAAATTGGCATCTCCAGGGCCTATTTTAGCCTCTTTACTGCTGCTTTCATGGCTTTCTTTGGACCACCGTCTGCTCTTATGAACCAAAAATATAGCAGGTCCACTGCCGAGGATTACACCGTCGTGCCCGACTGGATCCCTTTTCCGAACGACATGTCTTTTCGTCTTCATGAGATGTCCAAGAACATGGAAAAAGGTGCTTTTCAGTCTTTATATCTAAAGTTTTTTCATCGAATTTTCTTTGCGTTGACATAAAAAATCTTGGAAGCAGATGCAGAGGGCAACGAATACGACTCAGGCACATCTGATTCTATCCGTTTCGGGCTTTCCATAGATGGGAGTGACATTGTAATTTTCAGATCCTGTGTTGAGTTTGAACCTGAGTGGTTCGATCTCATTAATCAACTTTACCAGAAACCAGTTATTCCAGCGGGTGTTTTGCCAATGGAAGATGACGATGAAGATGAAGATGAAGATAAAGATGATGAGTTTATTGAGTGGCTGAGGATCAAAGAATGGTTAGACATGCGAAAAGAGAAATCAGTAGTGTATGTTGCACTCGGAACTGAAGCAACGTTGTCAAGGAACGAAGCTCATGAGTTAGCCCTTGGTTTAGAGCAATGTGGCTTCCCATTCTTTTGGGTATTAAACAGGAATTATGATCTTCTGGAGATGCTCCCTGATGGATTCTGCGAAAGAGTTAGAGAGAGGGGAATGGTTTACACGAAATGGGCACCACAGATGAAGATACTGAGTCATCCAGCAGTTGGGGGATTCTTGACTCACTGTGGATGGAACTCGGTGACCGAGGCACTCTGTTTCGGGCGGGTTTTGATTTTGTTCCCTGTGATGAATGATCAGGGGTTGAATGCCAGGCTTTTGAAAGAGAAGAAAGTTGGAGTAGAAATACCAAGAAATGAGAAAGATGGATCGTTCACGAGTGACTCGGTGGCCGAGTCAGTGATGTTGGCATTGGTTGGTGAAGAGGCGAGGAGAGTGGGAGAGAACGCAAGAAAAATGAAAGAGTTGTTTGGGGATCAGAGTAGAAGCAACTTTTATATTGACAGTTTAGTTCGTCACATGGTAGAGACAAGCAAGGGGAGGCCATCACAATGATATATATCCAGCTTAGTAGTGTCTAGTCTGACCTTTTGATTGGTAAGTAAGATAAAAAAATTTTGAGGCCATGATGCATGGCGTTACTTCGATGGATGTCATTTTAGTTCCAAAATAAATTACGATACATTGATTTAATGTCTGAGAAAGGCTTTCAAACAGCCACATATAAGATACTGTGAATTTTAAGAGTAACGTGGCAATTCATATTTGCAATAACCAGCTAATAACTGGGAACTACAATGTTTGTTTAGCTTGTGCATTCTCATTAGGGGTTTATTTGATTGGGATGCCCCCTCACGGCACACAGTACCCAGCATCGAATTTCCACTCATTAGGATGTAAACCTCAAGTATCCTGAGAGTTGGGTCGCGCGCCCAAGGCTTACAGCCCATTTGTTTTTGTTTTCTAGCCTCATTTTTAGTTTTTGTTGAAAATAAAAATAGAAAGTCGCCAATTTTTTTCTCATTTTCACAAATATTTTTATTTTTAAGTTGTCTTTTCAGATAAATTCTTACACTCTCTCTATTTTCATTTGTCATTTTCTACTATTCATATTTGCACGACTTTTGATACAAAAGCATTATATTTTTTAAACAATTTATTTTCAACACTACATAATTATTACATTTTAAATAAAACATCCAAATAGTATTTTATTTTAAAAATACATTTATAACTAACTTTCTATTATTTGTTTTCATCCAAAAATAAAAATACCTCCACAAAACAAATTCAAGCGACCCCTTGCCATGTAGCATGCATAGGGTCTTTATCGCTAGAGTATTAGTTCACATGTCTAGAGCTTGGGCTTAGGAGTGTCAACGGGACGGCGCGGGATAGGGCGGGGTGGAATAGCCCCCCACCCCTACTTAGTGGAAATATCCCCACCCTCGACCCGGTCCCCACGGAGGGTACCCGTCCCCATTTTTTCATGGGAAGATGGGTACCCACAGATACCCATGAGTTTGATAAAATTTTTTTAAAATTATTAAAAAAATTAAAAAAATAATTTTCTTAATAATATAAATTACTTGCAAAATTAAAAAATTGTCAAACATAAATACATAATATCATAACACACAATATCTAATTATATTTTACAACAAAATATTAAAAGATTAATAATACATAAACATAAGTTTTGAAAAAAGCATAACAATTCATAAACATAATGCTTTTATATATGTATTTATATTTATATATATAATAATAATTTGATTATTATAATGGGTAATGGATACTCGCGGGGGAAAAAAAATCCCCATGTCTGCCCTGTCACTGGGAATTCCCCACGAGTACCCATAGGGATTAGTATTTTTGCTATCATTACTTGAGCTTACTTCTTAGAGATTTAGGTTAGGTGCCTTGGTCTTATTCACAGCATGCCTAAGGCCATTCTGCTTAAAAGTTAGGTCGCAAGCACCCTCTTACACTTTTATCACATACATATTTATCTCATAAGAGGTAAATTTACAATAACTTTGAGATAAGTATTAACAAAAAATCAGACATTTTTTTTTTAATTTGAAAGTAACACTTATTGACTCGCAGGCTTGGACAAATTTTATTTGCAAAAGATATTCTAATCTAGATCTATTGAAAATCAAATCCAAACTTTGAAACTTAGTTTAGCAAACTAAAATAAATGAATTCTTCTGGTAACGATCCTGCTACACGTCAAGGGTCGAGTTCCTTACAGTTAGTGACATTCTCAACCTCAAAAGTATTGACTAAGTCACCAGTGATAATTCTATTCTTCTTACAGGGTTCTTCTTTCTCTGAGTTGGAATTTGTCATCTCCTCCTCTGAGTATTAACCTTTTGCAGAGGGGATTCATCAGCATTGACGTCCAGGATAGAACGCTTACTCTTATATCTAGAGTTATTATGGTAATGTCCTTCAAGATTCTTTCTACTTGAGTGGGAGGGTTCGTTTTCTCTAGGGAGCAAGCATGGTATTCTGTGGCTATATGCTGTCGTTGGCTACTTTTCCTATTTCATCGAGAGTAGGGAATTTCATTTTCATATAATGAATTGATATAGCTACTCAGTAAAAAGTTCAAGGTGGGCCTTCTAAGAATGATGTTGTTTGTCAAAGGAATCTTGACTATAGGAAATTTCACCATCTTCATGACTCTTTAATGGTGAGTTCCCCAAGAAAGGGAGATAAATTTCTCAAAGCACTTCCATAGTTTTGTTAGTGAATTGAACTAGCGGTTGTTGATCTTTTGTAGCTGGACATTATCTACCCTGAGTTGGAGATGTACTATGGAAGGTTATGTTTGTGAAACTTCTATATCCACTAGGATTTTCTTTACCTACAAGTTTGCAAGGGAGGCTATAATCATGAATGCTCATTGTGCTTGCCTCTTCTTGATTATTGATCCTCTTCTCTAAAGGTAATACTAGGAAGCAGGGACGTATTTAGTATATGTTAAGGGTCGGCTTACACTATAGGATTGCGCTCGGCTTACTTCTACTTGGTATATATCAAAGGTCGACCTTAGATTATAGGCTTGTGCTTGGCTTATTACTTTTGCAAAGACTTCTAACGCTGCAGTTCATTCGAAGATCATAGAAATGATTCATTTAGTGGGAAAATTAATAGTCTCTTGCTAACATTGGCCTTCCCAAGAGTTTGATTATTGTCCAAGTAAGAGTTGATGGTCTTTGCTGTACTTATGTATAGAATGCTTCTTGGGATTGCTTTTCTCTAGGCCACAAACTCCTTTAAGTACCCCCACTAGATTAGCTTCTCAAATTTTCCTTCAAGTGGTGGCACTCTTCAGTGATATGTCTTCGATCAGGGTGACAACGGCAATACTTCTAGAACTTTTTCTTTTTAAGATTATTCACCATCTTTTGAGGGTGCTAGAGCAACCTTTGCTACTTAGCTACGATAAGTATTTCTTACACTTAGGCATTTAAGAGAGTTTACCTAGAGAACAATCTTGAATGGTTATTCATACAAATAATGCTCATCAATATATAGAGGTATTAGTTTGGGTGTAGCTTATGCTGAGGCATTTTCCACCAACGCTAAATAGAGCCTCTCAAGTGATCTACAATGTTGGTCATCCAAAGGATGAAGCATGCGGCCTTTGTAGTTCTTTTGATGCTAGGGGCATTGGGCACTTGTTCAATCAGCAATATTAGTTGTATATCTAGTCGGTTGCCTCTGCATTCTCTCTTTGGAGTGCCATAGAGGCTTTGCAGCTCAATCTCCAAATCTTATTTGCATTCTTAATATTCCTTAAGTCAGAAAGGTGATTCCTACAAATAGTTTCAAATGATGTTCCACAGAATTAGATGTGAGATCCTTTCTATAAATCATTTAATAATGGGCTTGAGCTTTTTACTAGACATTTTACTTATATACTCCTAAAGCTTTAGTGAGATTTATTACAAACATTAATTTGATCCTTCACCAATAAATTTTACACATTCTTTTGATTAGAAAAATGGTTTAAACATCCTAAAAATCATATTATGATAAAGAAAGTTCCGTTAATGCAAATATTCAAAGTCAACAACTAGTTTAACTACCAAGTCTCACTCCATTTTGGATTTTCGTTATCTTGTCTACAATTCTTCTACTTAGTTTTCTCTTTCAATGTTAGAACATGGTAAAATAATATGTAAAATTAAAAATATAAAAATTATAATTTAGATAAAATCGTTATAACTCCATCAAACACATGAAGCTATATTTTCTATTCTAGATAAATTTTCATTTCAACTCCTTTGTCTAAACAAGTCATGGATATTTTTGAATAGAATAATGAAATATCACATTTGTGGAAAAATTAAATTTAATTTATGAAATTTCTTGATTAGGACAATGTTGCTCAATGACATTGATGTTAGAATAGTACTATGCAAGCCAATTAGATTGGTTTTATAAACTATTTTCTTGTAAGAAAATCTTGATTGAATAATATTCATTATATGGCTTTCTTCAACTTATGCTCATATTCACTTCACTGGCATTTGATTGAAGTCTTTAGATCATATAAGACTATGGGACTTGATCAACACACTCGGTGATGATCATTGAATAAATCTTACATGATCATGTTCTTAAATCTTTCAAGTCATAAGATCTTACGATACAGGGTATCTAAGATTTGAATAGATTTACACTAACGATGCATAAATCAAGGGGTTGGATATTGCTCTATTCCAAGAGCAATACCACATGAGATGTGGGTGTATGTCAGTGGATGCTTGTTAGAGAATAAGGCATTGAAGGCCCATCCTAAGAATCTACTAGATAGCTAAAGTGGCAAGTTATCTAGCTTATGCTAGTGTATATAGTTAGTCCTTTGAACTAAGGATCCATGGTAATCTTATGTTTAGGTCATCATGCTTTAGCTCTTCCTTGGTCACCTAGCAAACTGTTCGGGTAGAGATTGGGAATGACCTACTTAGATATGGAGGTTTGTGAGATCCAAGATTGAATTTGGCTCTTTGTTATTGTGAAGAGCGAGTGCATCTCCTATGTACTCTATAATGATTGATTCTAAGAAATCTTTATGCAAGGTAGTATGACAATTTGAAAAAGATGTTTTCCAAAGATGAGATCATAAAGTGAAATCGAACATTAGGAATAGAAACATAGTATCGAGGCTATTAGGGAACCAACACATATCTTGCCTTAGGCCTTTTTCGGGAGATAAGAGATGAAAGGATCGTATTTGCATGGTATGCAAGAGCTAGAATGGTTCTCCAAAAGCATTCATTTTAGCCGATTAATTTGGCTCTATGGACTTGAGGTTGGACATTGATCATGGAGATTGAATACTCTTCAATTAATGAAGATTAATTGAATTGAGTCAATTAGTTTAAAGGAGTTTAAATTAAAATAAATATTCGATATTCAAAAGTCACAAAGTGTTGTGAGTCTATATTCAATGAATGGTAGAACCTAATGGGTCACACACAAAAGACAATTTCATTTCCTACATGATGAAGGAATTTTCTAAGAGTTAGAAAGTCACTTCTAGTGGACCAACTTTTGAGGTTGGAAAAATTGAGGTTAATTTTTGGCTTGATTAATTTAATTGTTAAATTGATCGACTAATTTAAGGAGTTAAATTAGATTAGTAATTAAAGAGTTAATTATTTGGTGTCACATGACCATCAATTGGTCAATTAGCTTAAATTGTTAAGTTAATTATCACTAGCTTAAAAAGTTAAGCTAATTGACTTAAGAATTAAGTCAATAGTTAATTAATATAATTAAAGTATTTAATTTAATTAATGAGGAGAATCTATTCTAGAGGGAAAATTCAAATAAAAGGTTCATTTTCAAATTCAAAATTTGCCAACTAGCAAGGTTTAGTTGGCGGTCACCCTTGAGAAAGGTGTGTTGCCACATTGGCATCACACCATCCTCACTCTACATATAGATATAGAGGGATAGAGGAGCAGCGGCCACTTGCATCCATTGTGAAGAATTAAATTCTTTCACATTTTCCCTCCAACTCTCAATTGTTGCCTCATGTGTAGAAGCTTCACTTCTTCTCTTCTTTTCCTATCTCAAATCAAGACTTTATCTCAAAAAATCTCCTTTATATTTTTCATCTGATAGTAAGGAGATTAGGATCTAGTATTGGTGTGTGAATGATAACAATTAGAGGCAAGATTGCTTGCTTTTGGAGATCCACTATCAGGGCAGCAACATTGGCGAATTTTTCCAGGAGATTCCCTCGTAATTTTCTAACTGAATTTTTTACAGTAGCTTCATTGAGGAGTTGAGAATTTTCTGAAAAATTTTCAGAATTTTTGGAGGAGTTTAGATTGGGCAAAAGTTGCTCACTCTCTGCTGTGCTGCTGGAAGGCAGATTCAAGTTGTTGGATTGATCTTCCACTTTGTCCTTGAATTTTTGCAAATCAATGTAATTCTCTATCCAAATCTGAATCAACAGCATGTGTAGATCCTTGTTATCATGTGCAGCCTAGTTAATTCCATTCTTAAAGTTTTAATTATTGGATCCTAGCGCTACACATGACTTCATTTGAACGCATTTGCTATATTGGCTTTACTTTGTGCTTCTGATTTCATATAATGTAATTACTTGTGTGCTTATAAAGTGATTAATTATTATTATTATTATTATTATTATTATTATTATTATTATTAATTTCTTGACCACCTAATGGGTCTTTTCGGTTGAGAATGGGAATGAGCTACTTGGCATAGAGGTTTGTGAAATCCAAAATGGAATCCAACGCCTCGTCTTTGTGAAGGGCAAGGTGATGTGATAATTTGGGAAGGTGTTCCCAAAAATGAGGTCACAAAAGAAATTGAACATTAATAATAGAAATATAGTATCGAGGTTATTAGAGAGCTGAAAAATAACTTACCTTAGGTCTTTTTTAGGAGATAGGAGACAGAAGAATCGTATTTTCATGGTACGCATAATGCTAGAATGTTTCGTCAATACTATTCATTATGGCCAATTAGTTGGACTCTATGGGCTTGAGGTTGGACATCAACTATGGAGATTGGGTATTCTTCAATTAATGAGATTAATTGAATTAAGTTGCTTAGTTTAAAAGAGTTTAAACTAAAGTGAATATTTGGTATTCCAAAGTCGCAAGGAGTTGTGAGTCCATGTCTAATGAATGATAGAACCTAATGGGTCATACACGAAAGCCAATAAAATGGCCTATTGAAGGAAGGTGAATTTTTTAAGAGTTAGAAAATTCATGACCATTTTTTTAAGGAGGCAAAATTGTAGTCATTTTGGCTTGATCAATTTAATTATTAAATTGGTCGAATTAATTTAAGAATTAAATTAAGATCAATTAATTAAAGATTAATTAATTGAAGTCATATAACTATCAATTGGTCAAAATTAATTGAAGGCTTGAGTTAATTTTAACTAGCTTAAATTGTTAAGCGCTTTGACTTAAGAGTTAAGTCAAATGATTATTAATTAAATTAAAGTATTTAATTTAATTATGTTGGAGAGATAATTTTTGGGAGAATTATTAAATGAAGAGTTCATTTAATAAGAATTAAAATTTAATTGTAAGACATTTCATTAGATGAAATTTGCGCTTCAATTAAATTCACTAATCATAACGTTAGTGGCCACTTAAGCAAGGGACACTTGGCATCACCTCCTTGTGGGACATGTGTGACCACTCCTATATATATAGTGAGTGGCCCACCAAAGGGAGTGTGAGGTGAACACATTTTGTGTGATATTTTCCTAATAATATTGTGCAGTGGGAATCTGAGTTGTTAGTTTCCTATCACTCTTTCCTTCTTTCTCCTCCTTCCACCACAATATTTGTGGTTTTCCTCCCCTCATTCTATGTAGATTTTCTAGCCTTTCTATAGAGAATAGGCCATTGATTTGGTGTGTGAACATTTCCATTAGAGGCAATCTAGTTTGGTTGCTTTTTGCTTTTGACTGTAATTGTTTCTGGCAGCCCATTTTTACCTCTACTTGTAGTACTTATGGAGTTTTGATCAGCCTAAAATTTGGAATGTAGAATCATCAAAGAGTTGAGGAGTTTCAGTAAAAATTTCAGCCCAAACAGAGAAGTCTATCCAAGGGAAAAATGGTGGTGATCCTACTGTACTAGCATTTTCCCTTTCCAAATCTGAATTTCATCCTTGGGGTATTTGTGTGGACTAGTTTTTTCAGCTTTTTGTGAAAATATTTGGACTATAGTGCCACACAAGCCTACAAGTGGTATCGGAGCTATATTCATGCATGGATTTAGATTTTGCTTGGCTTGAGTGATTGGTTCTTGTGAATAATTAATTAAAATCATCATGTATTGGAGTGTATGGATGATCTTGCTTGTGGCTCCTTGATTGATGGGTTGAATTATGCTGTTGTGTGCTTTAATTGTTAAATCATACGATAAACCTGCTTTGATTCTATTTTTTGATGTTAAATTTTGATTTTGCATTGGTGAATGTTATATTCTGATATAGCTTGTTATGAATGGCCTTAAGTTGTTTTTGTCATTTTTAGGTCCAATAAGATTAGATATAATTGGAGAGTTTTTGAAGAATATGATTCTTGCTTAAACTTGTTTTTCAAGTATCTTTGGGCACTTGATATTTGAATGTTAAAAGGTGTTTTAATCTAAAATTTTCACCTATGTTGTGTGTTTTAATATTTAGAAGTTGTTCTAAAATTCTTGGTGCACAAAAGTTGAGTAAAAAATGGCTTAACTTGGCCATGAACCCCAAAATAGGGGTGCTATTGGCTTGTTGCAGCCCACAGTAGTGCAGTGGCCGAGAGCTACTGCCCAGCAATGAGCAAGTCTCAGCTAGTAACCCCTAGTTAGGTTTGGGATGGGTTTTGAGCTTTTTTTTGGTTCTTTTAGTGACCAAACTTGTTTTGAAACACACACATTAGTTGCACAAATTTTGCACAAATTTTGCGCAAACTCTCAAAAATGTGTTAGACACATTTGATTGCTTTTAAAACTTGTTAAAGTTGATCTCCAAATGTGGCAAAAATATGATGCACAAATGTTATGCTTGTTTTTGCATAACTAATTATTTGTTAATATGATTAGCACTTAATTGTTGGATTGAATGTCAATTCTTGGTTTATTTATTGTTCATTTAAATGTTGAATGGATGATGAATGAATGGGGATGATCATGAGCCTTTTAATATTGATTTTATTTATTTCAAGTTGTTGAAATGGGTTGTATTAAATAGGGCTTGCATGCTTTTTATTCTATCTTGTAAAGGTTATGAGAGTAGAATCATTAGGAGTGAGGTTTTCTTTCTCTTGTAAAAGTTGCAAGGAGCAAAGTGGATCTAAGGAGGCTTGAAGACGCATGAATGTATGGGATTCACATATGTAATAGCTTAGTTTAATCAATCTACATAAAATCAACTAAGTGATGCACTTATGGCTCTAAGTGCATCACTTGGTCAAGCTCATGGTCATCCCACCCTAGAAGCATGCTAGACTATTTACTTGTTTATGCTTTTCATATCCTATAGATGTATGAGATACATAATAAGAATATAGAGAACCTAAATAAAAAGATAAAAATGATGAGATCTTTGCAAGAAAAAACCTTCCACTTAGAAGGTCTAAGTGTTTTCAAATATTAAGTCTAAATGGATAAAAATTGAAAGAGTTTTAATTAATCCAAGCCTTCCACCAATAGTGTATGCCATGACAATGCTACCAATTTTATGTGATGGCACTCGGTCACGAGGATCACATTTAGAAGGAAAGCTATGAGCATACACTTAGTATGGATGCAACTTTGACTTAAGAACCCTCACGCATTGGCACTTGATCACAAGGGATGTCGTGAGGCCATCTTGAATCAAAGATTGATTGATGGGTTGGACTTAACACTTAGGAGTATAGATGGTGTACGGTCACGTGAGTCTATATGAAAAGTGAGGCAAAATACATTAAGAGTTGTATAAGTGCAATTAGCAAACGTTTCTTACCGTTCGATCGCTCATGGATGGCACTCAGTCACGGGGGGTCCATTGGCAAGTTATTAGGTTCTTGATTCTCATTGAAAATTTGATTTCTCAAATTTTCTTGGGGGTGAAAAATTTGATAAAATAGTAGGAGAAAAACATGCTTGAAAGACCATGAACATATTTTTAATATCAATTCAATCATGTGTTTATTTTCTCTTTTTTGCCTTTTTGGGATTTGTGAAATCTCAAAAATGGTTAAAATTCTATTCAATGTTATTTTGGAAACTAATAAACCAGTCGAGCCGAACTTCTATGATTCACTTAACCTAAAAAATTGTTCTAGATTCCTAGAATGCAAGATGATGTGACAATTTGGGAAGGCATTTCTAAAGATGAGGTCACAAAGGAAATCAAACATTAAGAGTAGAAACATAGTACCGAGTTTGTTAGGGAGCCGACAAATATCTTGTCTTAGGCCTCTTTCAAAAGATAGGAGACGGAAGGACCATATTTGCATGGTATGCATAATGCTGGAATGATTTTTCAAGAGCATTCATTTTGGCTTATTAGTTGGATTCCATGGGCTTGAGGTTGGACATTGACTATGGAGATTAGGTATTCTTCAATTAATTAGATTAATTGAATTGAGTTGCTTAGTTTAAAGGAGTTTAAACTAAAGTGAATATTTTTGGTATTCCAAAGTAACAAAGAGTTATGAGCCCATGTCCAATGAATAGTAGAACCAAATGGATCACATACAAAAGCCAATAAAATGGCCTATTAAAGGAAGGTGAATTTTCTAAGAGTTAGAAAATTCATGACCCCTTTTTTGAGGAGGCAAAATTGTAGTCATTTTGGCTTGATCAATTTAATTGTTAAATTGGTCAAATTAATTTAAGAACTAAATTAAGACCAATTAATTAAAGGTTAATTAATTGATGTCACATGACTATCAATTGGTCAAAATTAATTTAAGGGATGAGTTAATTTTGACTAGCTTAAATTGTTAAGCGCTTTGACTTAGAGTCAAGTTAAATGATTATTAATTAAATTAAAGTATTTAATTTAATTAAGTTGAAGAGATAATTTTTGGGAGAATTATTAAATGAAGAGTTCATTTAATAAGAATTAGAATTTAATTGTAAGACATTTTATTAGATGAAATTTGTGCTTCAATTAAATTCACTAATTACAAAGTTAATGGCCACCTAAGCAAGGGATACTTGGTATCACCTCCTTGTGGGAGGTGTGTGATCACTCCTATATATATAGTGAGTGGCCAGCCAAATGGTGTGTGAGGTAAGCATATTTTGTATGATATTCTCCCAACAATATTGTGTAGTGGCAATATAAGTTGTTAGCCTCCCATCACTCTCTTCTTCTCCCTCTTCCTTCCACCACAATATTTGTAGCCTTCATCTCCTCATTCTCTATATATTTTCTAGCCTTTTTATAGAGAATAGGGCATTGATTTTGTGTGTATACATTTGCATTAGAGGCCATCTAGTTTGGATGCTTTTTGCTCTTAACTGGACCTGTTTCTGGTAGTCAATTTTTGCCTCTACTTGTAGTACCTATGGAGTTCTGATCCATCTAAACTTTGGACTGTAGAATCTTCAAATGGTTTAGGAGTTTCAATAAAAATTTCAGCCCAAATGGAGAAGTCTATCGAAGGGAAAAATGGTGGCGATCCTGCTGCGCCGGTGAAGAGCCCATTTGACGGTTGGAAAGAGTTTTGACTCTTGCTCTTCATTTTTTCTATCACCAAGGTATTTTCCCTTTCCAAATCTAAATTTCATGCATGTTTTGATCCTTGAGTTGTTTGTGTGGACTAGTTTGTTTAGCCTTTTGTGAAAATATTTGGATCATAGTGCCACACAAACCTATAGCTATTAGCTGCTTTCCACAAGACATCTTCAAACTCTAGCCCCCTAACGCCAACATTCGTGAAATTCTTCCACAAATTCCTAACACAAAACTTGTGATCAACTCCTGAAAGAATTTCATCAAATGCTTGAATTAACCTTTTTTGTTTATTTGAAATAAATGTGAACTCATGTGGTTTGTTGATTTGAAGATCATGATTGAGCAAGGTTAAAAACCACGACCAAGTATCCTCAGCTTCCCTATTAACTAGAACATGTTATGGCTTATTATTGGGGTTAATGCCAATAGTAGTTGAAAGCCTTCATGGGGGTTACTCATATGACTTTCATCTACTGCTAGAATAGGTTTACAACCTGCTATGAACCTACTTTTCAATACCTTAAAAGTGTGTGAAAGTGTTGTCACCACTACTGTCCTCTATTCCCAAGATGATAGTATACCCTGGGTTAGTTTTTCTTAATTCTGCACAATATTCCCAAAGTTTAGCATTTACTCCTTAGGATCTGCTTTTATCATTTGTAGGTTCCCTTTTCTTGGCTCTGTATGTTTACTTCCAAGAGACGCTAACCATAACATCTATCTCTAGCTCTTGCCTAAACCCTTTAGTTCTTTTTTTTGGATCAGTTTTCAACTTATTCACAAACCTCTCAGCAAGGTATATGGATGTGACATTAGAGATATCATAAGTAGGCTAATATGTATGTGTAGGAGTATGTATGTTAATCTGGAAAGTGGACTCGTTTTCAAGCCAATACGTATGAATTTTCCACCCATAACCCTCACCCTTACACCTTGCATACACCCTTTCCTTATCATTTCTTTTTATCTTGATATTCCTTATTGTTTGAATAGTTTCAACATTAACAACATTTCTAAAGTTAGTTTTGTTCTTAAATTTCATGCCTGATTCAAATGTACGGGTGTACCTTTTACTGTGATTGAAAGCAGGTGCAAGCTAGCCATTTACATCAATATCTAAATCTGAATCAACCTTACTATCTTAGGGCACATCATTATCACAGACGAGCCTCTCTTCACTGTACTCATCATCAGTTTCATTTTTCTCCCCTCTTATCTCTTTTTCTATCTTTTCTATAGGTTGTATATTTGGTTCCTTAATCCCGACATACTCCTTATCAAGATCAACATAAGATTCAAATAGCATATCATTATCTACCAATCACTATCTATCCCAAAATCATAAAGAGGATCATTATCACTACCCCTATGTATACTGCCTTTATCATTACTTAGTATAATAGGTAAGCTCATTATCTAAAAAGAGGAACCCAAACACACTTTTTGGTTTTGGTTTTGTGTTTGACTTTGAGATTGAGTTTGGGAATGTGAATAAAGTTTTGTTTGGGAGTGTGTTTGAGATTATGTTTGAAATTATGTTGGAGATTAGGTTTGATTTTGTGCATCAATTTGTGTTTAGGTTTGTGCTTGAGACGTAGTTTGGGCTTATGTTTTAGATTTAGGTTGGGATTGTGTTTAGGCTTGAGATTGGGATTGGGATTGGACTTGAGGTTGGGATGGGCCTTCATTTGTATCACCTCCTCTCTTTACATATATCTTAACCTTCCTTTACTTAGCATTAGCTACCTCAATGTTTCTTATTTCACTATAATTAGCAATCAACATACAAGTGTCATCCACTTTTTGGTAGAACTTCCTAGGAGTTTTAATATGTATAGTGTCACATTGGTACTTCACACTCCTAAGATTAAAAGCTTTTAACAGGTAATGGTCAAATTTAACTACTTTCCTATTTTTATATACACAAGGAAAAGCATAATCACATTCACCACCATAAAAAATTGATAATGTTATTTTTCCATAACCTTTCTCTCTACAAAACACATAAACAAGGAAAATAAGTATCACACTAAGTTCTTAGAACTTGCATAGAGGTAATAAACAATATTCTGTACTATAACTTTTATCAACTACCTCACACAACAACCCACTAACTTGCCCACACGCATGTACATAAGCAATAGTCAATACTAAACTGTGAACCCTAAAGTACCCAATATGTATGTTCCACAAGTTACTTTGATAGATGTAAAAACTAAAGAATATTCTTAAAAAGACACAAGCAACAGAGATTTTATAATCCCACATCCTACTAAAAAAATTACCAGAGCACTACCAAACATTATACATATTACAAAAAATGGTCAGGACCACCAAAACAGAAAACAAAAGCAACAAATCATGCTTTGAAAACAATGTTCAAGTACAAAAATCTAGATTTTCGATCAATAGTTAAACCCTAAAACGCTTACTTACTGTAAAGAGGAGGTGGCAAATGCAAGAGGTTAGATGCATACTCAAGCATCTTCAATAACCTAAAATAGATCCACAACCTCACCAATGAAAGCAAAGCTTCTTTTGCAAACCAACCTCAACTTTGCTCCAAAATTAGGGTTTGTGGTCTTGGTTTCAACAACCAAGATTTTGGGGTTTCCAGGGTGTGAACTTTTTAGGGTTTTGTTTAGATTTTAGATTAAAGCAACTAATTTCTTCTATGGTTCTTTCTCAAATAGATTTCATTGTGGGTTTCACTTTCTTCCCAATTATTTAGGGGCTTATTTTGATCTTGAGATTTCACTTTGGAAGTAGTGTTTTTCTCCATTTTCTTTCATATCCACATTAGCATTTTTGATTTTTTTTCAGTGTTTTTCAGTCATGTATTTTAATCATTTTCTCTTTTGATCTTTTGCTAACATTTTTGCATTATTTTTGGTCATGCGTTTTCTTTTCCTTTCTTGGATTGTGTTTTTTCTTTTTTCTTTTGGATGCCATTTTTTGTTAGTATTTTTCCTTTCCATTTTTGTTGGATTTTTTTAATTCTAAAATATTTTATCATTTCTAATGACATGGCAATTTACCTGGATGATGAAATGGACATTAGTGATAAATGTCAAAGGATACCCAAAATTAAGGCCCAATTTAAGATAATTGTTCAATAAGTGGGCCCAATTGAAAAATTTTGAGCCCAATAGACTAAATCTATGAAATATTGGATTAAATGTGCAAAACATTTGTGGAAAATGAATCAAGTGTGCTAATCCCATTTCAAAATAGAGTGAAATCAAAATGGGTAATAGTTGAGGGAGTTAAATTGCAATTTCCCTTGCTAAACATAATGAACCATCTTAAAAGAAAGGAAAACAAATAAGCAAGGAAGCTTACAGAAAAGAGTTTTAGATTTACAAACATGTTGGTTAAAGTAACTCTAAGGTTGAACTAATTGAAGACGTCGACAAGTAATCAAATACCTCTATGCAGTGATGGATGATTAAACATGAGTGACACAGAGCCAGATACATTTATTTTCTCAGTAGGCTAGAAACCACAAGTTCACAAGTCATTCCAGTATGGAAAACCAACTTTAGCTCTTATGTGCATCTTTTTCAGCTTTCGGTTAATATGAAAAGTAGAAAAAAAATTATATCATCTTCAAATGAAAAGAAAACATAATATAACACTCTAACAAAATTGTGCTAGAATATAACCAACAAATTCTAAATTTAGACATAAGCAATTTGATAATGCGTCCAACTTTCCCACTCATATATTCTAAGCTTGTATCATAAAACATATGATTTAGTAGTGTGAAAACCTATGCTCATGAATTTGGTAATCCGCATAATATTTGAGCACCAATGTTTTTGCCCACATAAATACTAAAGCTCTGTTCTTTGATAAATCCCTAAGATCATTTACACTATATTGTCAATCCATTGCTCTATAAGAAACTAGCATGCTAGAAAGATGTTCTTTCACTTTCATTCACTTGGATGAAAATCCAAAATGAACCTTACCAATGACCAAACTAAGATCATAGAATTGAAATACTGAAAGAACTAGAATTTTCATTTCATTTTCTAAACATGCCATACTCCCTCCAAAAAACTCAAACAGTAAAGCATCAAGCATTCGTGTAAAATTTTAGCATATTTATATGCCAAAGTTAAATAATTGAATAAGAAAATTGAGTTTAAAATGAAAAATAATTTGAGAACATTTGAGTGGATAGAATGAGTCTATCCACATTGGACAAAGGAAGCAGGTGTGTAAATAAATTCTTAAAGTTTATTTTTATTGTACCTTGATGGACACACCTCTATAGAAAAGCTAGCTCAAAAGTTAGGAGCTATGACTTGAGCTCTTTACTCCTTAGTAAAGCTATAACTCTTCACTAAAAGAGTGAGTTACAAGATTTTATCCTATAGTTATGTCCTTATAAGAAAGAATTATGATCCCAATGAAGATTATGTCTCATCAACAAAGTTGCATTGCACAACTATAAATAAGAATGCCTATAATCCAACTAAATACAAAAGAAGAAAAAGCACACAAGCATTTGTTTGAGCACTACACTATGCTCTTTCACTTTAGAACTCATTTCATAAAAAGAGTTTCAAGTTAATTTAGTTTGTTGGTTTGGTCAATTGAAGTACTACCTTTGATCAAAAAGAGTCGTTGTATCTTGGAAGACTATTTGTCAGTGACCTTTGGCATCATAGAGAAACAAATAAAGCCTTAAAGATATTATTGGAGCAACATGTCTCGGCTCAAGTCTTTCTATTATTGCATTTAACACATTCAAATAGCATCTCTTATTTTCTTATTTTGTTTGATATTGTTTATATATATGTAAAAGGCAGTTTGGGTATTAATTGTTTTTAGCTTAATTTGTACATCAAGAATATTTATTATATGTCTTTTTTCTATGTTAAACTAAGTTTAAATTCTTAAATTTCTAATTCCTATACAAAAGTATACACACGCATTGTATATTTCCTAATAATTTTAAGGTTTTATTTTGTCTATCAATACTTGTGAATATTTTGCATGATAGTAAGATTTATGCTTTATAATCTTACTCTGCTTGAATGAAGTCGCTGATTAGATAAATAGTATACTATAAATCATGTCATGTACCTGAATCTAGTTGGTGAAAAAGCATGTTGCAAATTTGTCCCTAATTTAATTAATTGCATTCTATTTCAATTTACAATAGATACTAAATATAAGTTGTAAGCATACTCTGACTTGTGAAAATACCATTATGGTTTGGAAATCATGTTTTGAAATTAATTGTGGAAGATTATAATATAGTATATTACTTCATAACGAAATATATATGAGCATGCATTTTGATCTCTTCCATAAGGAATGTGAGATAATTACTTCAATAATATTACAACAACTCTTATAATAATACCCTTACTTATAAAGTGTTTATATTTTTGTCCTTCACAATTATTAGAAGTGAAATCCATAAAGATTGATGCATTCTATTGCAGTTGGGTATTGTTTCGAAAGTATTTTGTTAGTTGAAGAATACATAGAATCTACTAATTTTCAAAGGAATCTCACTCTACTTCAAAATTTATTAATTTTCTATTTTAATTCAAAAATAGAAGCTTTACTTGTGGTAGATTTATTTACTGTTATTTATTTTCAAATTTGTGAGGGTTCTAGATTTATTTATGATAAATTCATTGCTTATTTATATTTTAAAAAAAAAATAAAACTATGGCATCAAATATTGAGGCAACTAATGTTGTGAATGTTGAGTCCAAAATCAGTTGCATTGGTAGTGGAGTTCAGACCACCCTAAATGCTTCTATAACTCTTATGGTGGGCAAGTTAAAAGCCCAAAAACTTTCAACGGGCATGACATATGAATCTTAAGGATCTCATTTTGAGATTGAGAATAGAGGAAGGCAAGAGGCTTCAAAAAACCAAATGGGTGGCAATTATGAAATTAAAACTAATGCAATGACACAACGTCTGTCTAATCATAAGAAAGACGCTTCTAGCTAAAAAGGTAATAAAAATAAGAAGAAGTTTGAAGGAGCTTGCTATAATTGTGGCAAATTGGGCCATCGAGACAAGGATTGTTTATATTATTAGCAAAATGGAACTTCAAAAAAGAGAAAGACCAATAAGGTAGGAGACATGAATTTGTCCACAATTATTTCAAAGGTAAATATAGCTAAAAATTCAAATCAATGGTGGGTGGACATGGGGTCCACTTGACATGTGTGTGTCAATAGAAATATGTTTACAACCTATAAGGAGGTTGGTGATGAAAATTGTTCATGGGAAAATTCCTCAAGCTCCAAAGTGCATGGAGTTGGCAAAGTAATATTGAAAATGACCTCTAGAAAAGAGTTGACTCTCAACAATGTGCTTCATGGGCCAGAGATTAAAAGTAATTTAGTGTAATGGCCAATGTTAGTATGAATGGATTTAGAATGATCTTTGAGTCCAACAAGTTTTTGCTTACTAAAAGTGGAATACTTGACGACAAAGGTTAATTGTGCAATGGTTTTTTTAAGATGAATGTAATAACCATCATACCAAAAAATGTGCCAAGCCTAATTCTAATAACAAAATAAATTCTCCCTACTTGCTTGAGGTATCTAATTTATGGCATCATAGATTGGGACATGTTAATTACAAGTCAATCTCTAAACTTGCAAACTTTGGCGTATTACCAAAATTAAATCTTGACTTAAAATCAAGATGTAAAATTTGCGTTGAGACAAAAATGACCAAAATTCCTTTTAAGTCTATTGAGAGCAGCATTGAACTATTAAATTTAATCTATACTGATATATGTGATTTAAAAATGGTGCAATCTAGAGATAGAAAGAAATATTTTGTAACTTTTGATTGCGTTAGGTATTGCTATGTTAACTTACTTTCAAGTAAAGATGAGGCTTTGAAAGTATTTAAATAATATAAAAATAAGGTTGAGAATCAAATTGGGAAGAAAATAAAAACTTTTTAAAGAGATAAAGAAGGGGAATATGTTTATCCATTTGAAGAGTTTTGTATGGAACATAGAATAATGTATGAGGTGATAGATCTATATGCACTTCAATCGAATGGCTTTTTAGAGTGTAAAAATACAATGTTGAAAGAAATGATGAAAGCTTTGTTGATAAATACAAGAGACCTCAAATTATGTGGGGAGAG
Source organism: Jacaranda copaia (assembly GCA_014898725.1). Lineage (NCBI taxonomy): Eukaryota > Viridiplantae > Streptophyta > Magnoliopsida > Lamiales > Bignoniaceae > Jacaranda > Jacaranda copaia. Next base: position 1,293,125 of record JACGDI010005831.1, read on the forward strand.
GTAGCGTTAATTGCAAACCACATACTTAATAAGTTACCTCATAAGAAATTAGAAAAGACACCTTATGAAGTTTGGAAGGTTGTCCACTTTCCTCTCGATATCTTTGAGTGTAGGAGTGTTTAGCTAAGGTAGGAGTTCTACCTCATAAAATGGTCAAGATATGACATAAAATAATTAACGAAATTTTTATTGGGTATGCACAACATAGTACAGCATATAGATTTCTTATACATAAATTCAATATAGATGATGTTCATGTCAATGCTATTATCGAGTCAAGGAATGTAATTTTCCTTGAGGATGGGTTTTCTTGGATAAAGGAAGAAAAGCAAATCTGAATTAAAAGATTTTGAGAAGTTTAAGAATTTGACAAAGAGAAAAATAAACTTAGGCACAGTAGGAGTGCTAGAATATTTAAGTTATTTGGATCTGATTTCTTGGCTTACATGCTAGAAATGAATCATGAACTTTCACTGAGGCTTTGACAACGCTAGAAGCTCTATTATGAAGAAAGGCGATAAATAGCAAAATTAAGTCCATCATATGAAAGCCACACGTGAGAATTGATGGATCTTTCTCATGAAAATGAACCCTTAGGGTGTAAATAGATTTTCAAGAGAAAGATAAAAGCATATGGTACAATATATAAATATAAGGTGAGATTAGTGGTTAAAGGATATTGATAAAAAAAGGTTTTGACTACTTTGACACTTATTTGCCAATGACTAAAATAACATCCATTTGGTTATTGATTGCATTTGCAGCTATCAATAATCTTGAGATTCATCAAATAGATATTAAAATAATTTTTCAAATGGTGATTTAGATGTAGAAATCTATATGAAACAACCAAAAGGGTTTGTTGTTTCAAGACAAGAGAAAAGGATGTGTAAGTTAGTGAGGTCATTATGTGGATTAAAATAAGCACCTAAACAATGGCATGTAAAATTTGACCAAGTTATTCTTGCAAATGGCTTTAGGATCAATGAGTATGATAAATGTGTGCACGTTAAGGGCATCAATTTTGAGTACGCCATTATTTCTATATATGTAGACAATATACTAATTATGGGAAGCAATAATGATGTAATTAAAGAGATAAAAAAATTGCTAAGTAGCAATTTCAGTATAAAGGATATCAGAGTTGCAAATGTGATCCTCAAAATAATACTTACTAAGTTGTCTCATGGGCTAGCGTTAACACAATCTCACTATATTGAGAAAGTGTTATAAAATTTTTGAGTCAAGAAAATAGCTTAGTGAAAACTCCCATAGATGTGAATCAACAACTTACCAAAAATAAGGGTGAAACAAAGGCTAAATTAAAATATGCGTGCATAATTGGGAGCTTTATATATATATATATATATATATCATGAATCGCACAATACCAAGTATACCATATGTTGTTAATAAGCTAAGTAGATATACCAGCAATCCCGATCGAGAGCATTAGACTGATTTAATTAAAGTTTTAAGGTATTTGAAATATACTTTGAGTTATAGATTGCATTATACATGATATCCAATTGTAATAGAAGGATACAACTATGTGAATTGGATTTTAAACTCCAATGAGACCAAGTCCACAGTAGATACATGTTTACATTTGGTAAAGGGGCCATCTCATGAAAATCATCAAAATAACTTGCATAGCTAGCTCAATTATAGAATCTAAGTTCGTAGTAATAGACAAGGCAAGTGAGGAAGTAGAATGGCTACACCATTTCTAAAAAGATATTCCTAATTAGCCTAAACGCACGCCGATAATTTCTATATATTGTGATAGTCAATCTATAATTTTAAAGGTACAAAGCAGTATGTATAACAGCAAGTCTAGACATATATGTCATAGACATACTGTCAAACAACTACTCTTTAATGAGTCATCTCTATTGTTTATGTGAGTTTAAAAGATAATATTACGGATCTGCTAACTGAGGGAATAAATGGAGAGCCAGTTGATAAATCATCAAGGGGAATAGGACTTAAAGCTATAAAATAACTGGGACAACATAATTAGAATCATAGCTATATGATTGGAGATCCTAAAAAATAAGTTCAAAGGAAAAAACAAGTTCTCGTGGTTTGACGTATAAGCACTGTAGGGGGCCAAAGCTTCCTTCTCATTCCTATGATAAGTAGATAGTGTCACCTGCAATAGTATGAGGTTAAGCATTACTTTTAATAGCTTTTATATCTTAAATTTTCAAGTGGGGGTGTAGCAGAAACCTTTTAATAAGAAGCCACCTATGTAAGTAGGGATTCGGTTAGTTTTATGAGAATTTTAAGGCTGAATTCTCAAAGAGTACTCATGAATGCTAATAGCTATTCAAGGCCAAAATGAACACAATAATGAGAACTTAAATTAAGCGTTGAGTGGTATTGTGTGAAGTTCTATTGTCATGGTGTACACAAAAGTTGAACAGTTCAAGACATCGCATTCACTGGTGGGCGAATGCATCCAATTTTTCTCATTAGGGAAGGTTTAGAGCCAAAAGCTTTCTCTCTTGATATGACAGTACTCTAGTTAAAACTCTTTCATGTGTGTTTGCATTCATATGCATGTTTGACAAGACAATTTCTTTATTCATATGGGGGATTGTAAAATTTTAGCATTATTATATGCTAAAATTAAATAATTGAATAAGAACATTGAGTTTAAAGTGAAAAATAATTTAAGGACATTTTACTGGATAGAATGAGTTTATTCATACTTGACAAAGGATATAGGTGTGTAAATAAAATACTTAAAGTTTATTTTAGTATGCCCTAATGGACATACCCTTATAGAAAAGCTAGCTCAATAGTTAAGAGCTATGACTTGAGCTCTAACCTTTTGGTGGAGTTGTGACTCTTCATTAAAAGAATGAGTTATGGGATTTTATCCTATAGTTGTATCTTTAAAAAAAAGAATTGTGATCACAATGAAGAATTATGTCTCACAAACAAAGTTGCATTGCACAACCATAAGTAAGAGTGCCTATAACCTAACCAAATACAAGAGAAGAAAAAATGTACAAGCATTTGTTTGAGCACTACACTACGCACTTTACTTCACAACTTATTAGAGGAACAAGCCTTAGCTCAAGTCTTTTCATTGTCGTATTTAATGTTGGATCTCTTACTTTCTTATTTTATTTAATATTGTTCAAATATATGCAAAGGTAGTCTAAGCATTAAATTTTGTTTAACTTCGCACGTCTGGAGAGTATATATATATATATATATATATTATGTTTCCTTTATATGTTAAACAAAATTTAAATTCTTAAATTTCTAATTCCTGTGCACAAGTATATACACACCTTATTGTGCACAAGTACACACACACACCGTATTATTTCTTAACTGTTTGTCCTTAATTAGAGCCTAAGGCATTCACCCGTTTTCCCAACAATAGATATTTAGGATTTAACTGTTTTCTTTTTCTTTTTTTCTTTTTGACAAGATATTTAGGATTTTATTGAAGTGGTAAGAGAAATACTTAAATATAAAGTGATCTATAGTGCTTGAGTGGCATTTGATATCTGGGTATAAGTATGAGTGGAAACCAAATGGGGTAAAGAATGAAGTTATGGTAAAGGGCAGAATGGAATAAAATCAACACACAACATCCCGCTGAGTGGGATGCAAGACTGATGAAAAAATAGAAGTCCCAATTCCTAGCTTTTATTCATTCCCCAAGTTCAAAACACCTTTTTTGATATACAAATAGAATGATCATTATAAGTTAAAAGTACCCCTTGTGCAGGATTGATCATAAAGAGGATTTCCAAATATATAACTTCAAATCGTGATCACACATAAAAGAATATTGTATTCTCCTCATTTTTTGTGTGGCCATGAGTCAAATTCTTCTTCGGAAAAAAGTCACTAATCAATTTGTAGCCCCATAACTAGGTTCATCATTCTGAGCTCTTTCCCATAGACTATAACATAATCACAACTTATGCAGAGAAATAATTCTAAAATAGCGGTCGTTTTCCATGAAAAACAAACCATAAAACAATAATAGAATTAAACCAAAAATGGCATCCAACCAAAGAGACAATAACACGAATAAGAAGCATAATAAGTAAATAAACGAATTCTCTTGCTTTGCCTTCTTCTTAGGCATCTCCAGCTTCTCCCTCTCCATTTTCTTAATCTCAATGATAAAAAAGACAAAATACCAATATTAATAACGGAAATTAGAAAATAAAAGCATTACTCCAAAAATAAATAAATAAATAAATACCTGAATGAAAACAGTTTCCTTTGCGCGCTTTTCTTCACTGAGTACACGACCTTTGCCATCGCTGAAATAGCGAAGGCTCGAAGCGGACGATCGCCAGTTGCCTTCCATTGAACGACACAGCCCACTGCGGGAGCGGACAGATCTCATCACCATTTTATTCTTCAGGAGTGTTCAGGTAATTTCTTTCTGATTTTCAACATATATATGGCGTACAAAAGGGCGTCTGGGACCATGTTTAGATTCATGTCGGGTTGTGGATAAATGTGGAGTTGATTACGATTCTTCGGAAGCCGGGTGCAGCCCTAGTGTACCAGCTCATTATTTGAATCAAATTCCAGTGCAAACACCTAATTTTGGCACACCTTATCAATTTGTTAAAATTTTTATAAAATAAACTAAATAAAAATATTTATCTATTTTTGTATAGAGTAGTTCGCTGAAACTGATGGTTACTCTACTATAGGTTTATAAAATATTAATGAGGGCATTTAAGAAGATCAACAAAGAAGTCGGTGTTTTATAAAAGAATATACATAATCTATTAATATGAATATGATGATACAAATAAAGTCATAATGATATTAACATACCATGTGATTGTAATATTTTGTGCTATAAAAATATTAATTTATATATACATAGAAATTAGGACAAGGTATTTTCAGTGGTGCTCCAAAGAATGGCAATAGTTGATTGAAAATAATAATTAATCTATGCATAAGTCATACTTATGAGAATTAATTAAAAGACAATAATGAGACATTTAAGAAGATCAACTGAGGAAAACAAAAAGCAAAAAGAATACAAAAAGAAGGTTGGTTTCTTATAAAAGAATATACTGATGTATAAATATGGATATAATGATACAAATAAAGTTATCAAGATATTAACATATCATGCGACTACTGAACATACATAATATTTTGTGTTATAAAAACATTAATTTTTATATATACACAGAAACATCGAAATGCAACTGGTAATAAAATTTAATAAAACGTATTGGATTTTACTCATCTAATTTGTCTATTACTTGTGTGAACAGTAAAAGGAAGAGTTCTTTCTTTGATAAAGAAATACAACGGAAAAGTGATTTTAAACGAGAAAAAACTTTCGTCTAAATAAATTTAGAAATTTTGGTTACTTTTTGTAATTAATATATTTTTAAAATATATTTAGAAGATAAATCTTTTTTGAATATACCAGAGATGTCTTTGATTGTGTATTTAATATTTTATCAAATGGCTAAATTTTTTTAATTTTATCTAATTTTTAAGTACAACAAGGATGTATTTGTTAGAGTAGTGCCCAATGAGCCAATAAGATTGGTGTATAACTACTCTTATGATGCACTCTTATTTGATCAATATAATTATCTAATTGTTCATCTTTATCTTATGCTATGCATTTGGTTGAAACCCGCAAGATCACATATGATTATGGGACACGGTGTAGGTCAATAATTGGTTACATTATGAATGTGTCTCCATGGTTGTGATCTTAAAATCACTCCAAGTCATAGAATCTATGAGATAAGGGCATTATAGATTTTGATAGATTTGTATTAGTGATGTATGTTCCGAAGGTTGGATGATGATTCGTTTCATGGTCATTCAGTGTAGTGGACATCGATACACATTAATGGGTACTTGTTACAGAATAAGTTTATTGAGGACTCAGGGTAGAGAAATCCTCAAGGCAGTTGAAGTGGCATGTCATAGAGGATGTTTCTCTAAGCTTACGATAGTACATATTATTAGTCCTTTGACTTGAGTTTCTATGGTAATCTTGTATGTCGGTGCTTATACTTTGATTTATGCATCGATTACTTAGCAGATCACAAGGTGTCTTTTATGGGCATAGCTTATTGGTGTATAGAGGTTTGTGAGAACCAATAAAGGATCCATTTTGCTCATTTTGTTGAATGAGGCTATCTCCTATGTTTTCTAAGATGTTCGATTCACGAAGCCATTCCGCAAGGAACAATGACAATTTTGAAAAGAGTCGCCAAAGTTGAGGTCGCAAAAGAATCGATCATAAAGAATAGACATTTAATTATTGTTGCTATGAGGGCTTTGAAAAATATTTAATCCTAGGCCTTGATTGTAAGATTAAAAATGGAAGGGTTGTATTTACATGGTACTTGTAAGCAGAGTGGCTCATATAAATTGATTTCACATGTTGATTGGGCTCCATGGGCTTGTGGGTAGATATCGACCAATGAGATTGGGTATTATTGAATTAAAGGAGATTAATTCAAGAGTGGTCAATTAAAAAGGAGTTTAAATGATTGGAATAGTATTTTACTATTTGTAATTAAATTGCAAAGAGTTGCGAGCCTATATTTAATTGATTGGTGAACCCAATTAGTCACACATAAAAGCTAAAGTGTTTTTACAATATATATTATCTAAGTGTTAGATAATACTATCCAAGAGTTTGATAGAGAAGAAGGAATTAATTAACTTGATTAATTTAAGGAGTTAAATTAATTCAATTAAATACTTCAATTATTTGATTGAAGCTAATTATAGTTAATTCAAGTGTTAGGTTAATTTAATTAAATAATGTGATTATTTAATTAAGAGAAGAATTTGTGAGACAAATTTATGAACCATAAATTTACATTAAAATTGGATTTCAATTAGGACTAATTTATGGACGATCTAAACTATAAGAGCATGATCTAGGGTGATCAAATCACACTAGATCGTGTTTAGGTGGAGCAATATGATCATTTTCATAAGATGAAAAGTGTGATTCTAATCTCTCTCTCTCTCTCTCTATATATATATATATAGTATATGTAAATATTCCATAAGATGGAAGATGTGAATCATATATATAATGTATATATATAAGATTCCATGATGTGGGAAGCGTAACACACTAGAGGGTATCTAGTGTGGTGGGTGCACCCTACACCATTTTAGATCGACCACCTAGATTTAACCTCAGAAGATATTCCATAGTGATGGAAGATTTGATCACAATACATATAAGTGTACATATATGTGAGTCACATTTTTTGTGCCAAATTTTGCCTATAAATATCCTAGAGTGGCTACCCCTTTACTCTTATCACTAAGCTATGTGTTGGTAAAATTCTAGCTCCAAAAACTACCCTCTCTTCTAGTCTTCTTCTCCCCCTAAAATTACCCTCTAGCTTTTTTCTTCCTCCAAACTTTGAAGATCATCTCTTACTATATTTTTCAAAGCGTGAAGATCATTTGGTGTATGGATACCTTTGGAGGAAAAATATTTGTTCTTTTAATTTGGGTGATGCCTCTCCATTGCCAAGCTGTTGGCAAGATCCATTGGAGGTGTAGATCTAATTTGGAGTGGATTACTATAAGCGTTCAAAGGGTGTAATTTGAATTGTACCTTAAATCAACATCTTCTACAAAAGGAGTACGAGGCAAATGTGTGTTTCCTAGCCAAATCCATTCACAATGCTAGAGATGATCCATTGGAGGAGATATTGAATGTGATTAAATATTTAGCTTTCTATGTTGTTAATTGAATTTTTGAAGTTCTAGCTTCTCCTCCTTGCAAATCTTCCTTCAATATTTAGAAATGTATTAAAAGTTATTATGACTAGCACTGTGTTCATCAAATATCTAACATTTAGATAAATACTTTTTTTTTTTTTTGTAATTTCCATCAATTATAGCAACTGGTTATTGTAAACAGATTAATTTTTATTAATAATAAAGTGACATGTGTAAAATATTATATTGGTTATTAATATAAAATGACCTATTTATATCTTGAAATTTGTTAAATTTAATTATGAAAAGGTAAATACTTAATTTTAATTAATATTTTAGGATTTATTTTATGTACAAATCAAATATGACCATGTCTCAATGTAAAGTATTACTATCAATCAGATTAAGTCTTGTAACTTAAAAATCTCATGCTAATCAAGTTTCTATGTGTGGCTTACCTGAGTACTAAACCAATCAAGTCAAAGTAGCATTTAGTATTATCTCTTAGACAATATAAATATTGAAGAGGTAAATATTGAAGAAGTACAAACTATTTGGGAGTGTTCTAATCGACCATCTATATAAAGAAATAAACGAGAAGAAAAAGGAAGAGAGATTAGGATCCATTACTTAATTCAAAAATAGGCAAAAATAAAATTAATCCTCTAATTCCCAAGGATCAACGACATGCCAAAAATTAGGATTAAGATGTTGAAAATTATGTTTGATGAAAACAACCAAAGGAATTAACTGGATCACTCCATGGACTTCTCCAATGGAAAATCTACAAGTTCCAACACCTAGATCCAATTTCTCCCTTCTCAAAAATAAAAAAAATTAGAAAAAATAGCACACGACATCACCACTGGAACAACAACCTTTTGGCTGAAATTCACTGAAAAACTCAGCCTCTCGGTTGCTTTGCCAAAGCACCAAATGGCCAAAAATGGTTTACTGATTAACTTCTTAGTTCACCAAGTGTTGAACCTCTAATGTTAAGTCCACACATAAGCTCTCAATCAACCTCACTTTGCTAGAGACGAGAGGATGATGGTGATGATAGGAGTAGTAGTTTCTGTTGGGATAGTTCCTCGCAAGCCAGTTAGATTAGCCTTATTAACTATTTCATTGTAAGACAATCTTGATTGAATGATATTCATTATATGGTCACCTTCATGGAATAAGTGAACATGGAATAAGTTTTATATGGTCGTGATCTTAAATTTTCCAAGTTATAAGATCTTAGGAGACAATGCATCTAAGATTTGAATAGACTTGCACTAACGATGCATAAATCTAAGGGTTGGATGTTACTTTATTTCATGAGCAATCCCATATGAGATATAGATTCATATTGGTGAGTGTTTGTTAGAGAACAAGGTACTGAATACTCGCCTAAAGATTCCATTAGATAGCTGCAGTGGCAAGCTCTCGGCTTACACTAGTGCATATTATTAGTCCTTTGACCTGAGGATCCATGGTAACCTTGTGTTTGGCCCTTATGCTCTGACTTTTCCTTGGTCACTTAATGGGCTACTCGAGTAGAGATTGGGCATGAGCTACTCGACATAGAAGTTCATGAGATCTAAGATGGAATTCGATTCCTCATCCTTGTGAGGGGCTAACTCCATAGGTAGCTTTCCCTAGCTAAAAAAAGAAAAATCATATAAAACATACTGAGAAATAATCAAGAAATTGGCCTAAAAGGATGACTGATGTGGATGGGCAGCAGGTTTGGCAGTTCTCCAGTGAACAACGATAGATTTTAGATAGGTTGGGTAGGTTTTTGTCATGAGCTCATAGGCAAGGTAATGGTGGATCCAATTTGGTGAAACAACAAACAACAGTGGAGAAATTAACGTGGTGGCATTGCGGGCTCGCGAACAAGTTTTTGGCTTAATTGGCTAGCTAGATGGCAACAAATTGGAATATTATTTAAAGGTTTCCACTAAGCTCATCAGGCACATGTAGGTGGTGGCGGCCTCTATCTTCGATGATGGAGCTTGGCAGTAGTATGATAGAGGGCTTAAAATGCGATTTTGAGTTCGTTTAGGTTGTTCTTGGCTTGAGATTAGATCTAGAATCGATCCAATTTGTGTAAATTTTATATCAAATATAAATTTGATTGATTTTTACTATTCTAATTAAACATTTATTAAATTGAGAGTATCAAATTACTCAAGTTGATGATTTAATGTTGTAAGTGTTAAACTAAAAAAATAATTATATGATTTAAGCTTGCTAAATTAAGAAATATTGATTTAAATCTATGTCCCTGGACTTATTAACATAACATGTTACAAATGAGGAATGATTAAGTTATATAAATGTTAGAATAAAGATAAATTTTCCAATTTAGACTGGTTAGATCCATAGAACCTAATTAATTTAAGAACCTGGACCTTTATCATATACCATAAAATAAGTAAAGTGATGAATGGAGCTTGTTCGGGATAACCACTCAAGAATTACTACATTTAATTGCCTTAAGTATTTAGACATGAAACCAAGATTATTGGGATTAAGTTAGAATAACCTTAAGTTTGATAAAGACATTAACTATATTTATACTTAAGATTTAGAGGATTGATAGGAAGACAACTCTTGTTATCTTATGACAGTTCTCGATTTGACTAGGAAGCTAGGGCCTGAGTGACCATACAACTAGGGATTTTTCTATATTTACTAGGTGAGTTTATATGATAGTACAATATTTTTTTTATTGGGGAAAGAACATATATACTTGTTAATATATCTTTATTGTTTGATCCTTTTCAAAAAATGTGTTGCAAAATTTACCACACATCACTGCTTTATGTGAATTGTGGTTCCTATTAAACTTTATTTATGTTGGTTTGCATGAAATTGGTGATCGTGTTGGGAAAATTGAAAAGGGATTTCAAAATTGTGTTCAATTATTACCACGACTATTATCTGGAAGTGAGCTCGATATTAATTGCTTGTATGTTATGCTTAATCAAAATGTTAATTAAAATGTTGTTCAACATGTTACATGATAATTGTGAGTGTACTTAATACCTGTAGGGTGGGCCATGAGATTAGATTGAAGTCTACAGAGTGGAATAAATAGACAGTAATGGTTCTTTCGACTGATACCTTACATGTTATAATCTAGTCTCATAGCCAATTGGAGGTAATTGTCTTTGAGTAGGATTAGGCATGTGGCTAGCTATGCCTAGTGTGTGTCTAAGTAGCTAAGCCAATCACTTGGAATTTGGAAGGATAAGGATTTTTATGTTTTCAAAAATTGAGTGACAATGTAGGAGAGCTACCAATAGCAATATTGTAAAAGTAATTGATATGCTTGACACTTGTTCTTTGAAACTTAAATGTTTGACAAAAATCAAATGATTTTTCAAATGTCATGTCAACCCCTCTGGTTGTATTTGAGATTTAAACCTTAGTAAATAGGTAGCGAGTTTTGTGAAGTCTCATCATTAGTATGGGACGGTGGTGAGATGGATCACATAAAATTTAACTGAAATCTTCTCTCACAATTTCTAGAGACTTTAATGTTTCTACTTGTTTCCTATTTAATATTTGAAAAATTGTCACTCTATTATAGCTAAAATATCTCACTAAATTATTTGATTTGTGTTGTTTTAATTTTATCTTTATCGTTCTAGACAAGAATGAGTGAAAATGATAGACTAAACCATAGGACATATGAGGTAATAAGTCTAATAAATATATAGATATGTATATTGTGTTTATAGAAATACTAACATTAGTTTAAGAATGTGGGAGAATTAGGAAGTGCTAAGTGTGGTTCATGTTATTTTAGTTCTAAGTTGAACTTTTGATGGATGTTACTTATGGAAATTAAATACTTTGGACTTTGAGAAATGTATTTTTAGTTATCAAAAAAGCTCGTGGTATAGAATGAGTAGCACCTTGGATTGGAGCAAGTGTCTCCCGATCGAAGCACTACATCAATGGTATTAGAGATTAGTTTTGAAAAGTTGAGCTACGCTAGTATATGATCTTTGGAACATCAAAGTGTAGGTTAGTGGAGATTAAGAATGACTCTGGAGTTTAACTAGGACAAGAATTTTTGGGATAATGTTTGATTTGAAAGACATGAAGGGTTATGGTTAGACAACCGACCAATGTATAATTTGTAACTTGTAAAGTATCAAGCGACTTTTTATATGTGGGAGGTATAATTTTTTGAGGGACTTATATTGGAGATGAACTTGTTTGAGAGTACTCTAATTGGTGGGTGAGCTGATAATCATTTTAGATAGAGTTGAATTAAATAAGTAGAAGATCTTTTAGATCGATATTTTGGACATAAGAGAATACTGGTATGTCGATTACTTGAATCTCCTTGGAATATGGAATGTTGGGATTAATGGAGATTAAGTTTGATAAGAAAATCTAGCTAGGATGTGAACTTGTGCGATGTTGCTTGATATCGAAGGAATAAAGGATAGATATAGGAATGGCTAGCTAATATCTAGTTTTTTACCCTCGAGATGTCAAGCATATGACTTTAGTAACGTCTGGTGGAATAATATTTTTGGTATCACATTGTGGTGTTGGTTTAATTGTGATAATGGAACTTAAGAAGCCAAGCAGTATTGTGGAATAGTCTGTATTTTGGTTTATACATATGGCGGAGACCTATAGGGTATTGTTGTTTCAAAGAAATCAACACTTCAGTAATGGAGTTGACAAGTATAACTGCATCACGGTATTTAAGAGGAAAATAAGGAATATTTTCGAAACGTAAATCTTTTAAGAAAAATATGACTGATATGCATGTATGGTTATGAATTAAATTTTTGGGAAGATTTGCTCATAAATAGTATGAAAGCTCATCAGTATGGGCACAAGGTGACAACAAACAAAAGGAGAGAAAAGTTGCCTATAAGAATAAAATTGTAAAGAAAACATTGTAACTTGAGGAGAAGGGGCATAATATTTGTTAAAGAATGTAAAAAGACATCTAGAGTTAGTGCTAGAATCTTAAAAGAAAATATTAGGTAGGGATATAGAAATCAATGAAGACGGATTTGTAGGGATTAAGTGAAATGACAAAATATAAAGATTGTTGCTGGAACCTTGGCAAAGAGGATAGTGATGAAGGAAAGGGACTATTATGTCAATACATTATTGTTAATTATCAAAACTAAAAATGATATAAAACCTATAACTAGAAATTAAAGATTCATATTTGGAAATGAGAAACCCTATCTAAACTCTTAACAATTGAAAACTAGAATCTTAAGTTATGGAGATTGAAATAATATAGAGCTCAAAATAAGTATATCCATAGGGGCAACTCATTATTGTACATCTTTATATTAGATGCGATTGAATAAATAATCTTATTGATTATATGATAGATGAAGCTAGTTTTTCTCCCCACAAACTAAAATGATCAATTGGATCAAATAAAAACCTTAATACCTTTAAAAATGGATTTGTATACACATACTGATAGAGCTACAGGTAAGGCTCGTATATAGCTAAGAATGTTCATATTAATTGAAGTCCAAAAAGTTTTATACCCTATTTTGGTATCCCATAGCTTTAGAAATGAAATAGTTGCTAAAGATATATATATTGATTTTCTTACGCCCTTCACAATAGTGAGTAGTCGGATTGCATCTTGGATCTTACAAACCTCCATGCCAAGTAGCTCATACCCAATCTCAACCTAAAAAACTTGCTAAGTGGTAAAGGATGAGTCAAAGCATGAGGATCGATCACAAGGTTACCATGGATCCTCAGGCCATAGGACTAATAATATGTACTAGCGTAAGCAGGAGAACTAGCCATTACTGACTTGCCACTTTGGCTATTTAGTGGATTCTTTGGTGGATCTTCAGTGCTTTATTCTCTAACAAGCACCTACTAATATGCACCCGTATCTCACACAATTGCTTATGGAATGAAGCAATCTCCAACCTTTGAATTTATGTATTGTTAGTGCAAGTCTATTCGGATTTTAGATGCCCTGTCTTATAAGATCCTATGACTTAGAGGTTTTAAGATCTCGGCTATGTGAGACTTATTCCCTAGTCACCAAACTAAGTCCTACAGTTTTAGGTGATCTAAGGGCTTCATCCAAATGCAAGTAAAGTATAATAAAGTCTAAGATGAAGGTGGCCATATAAAGAATATTATTCAATCAAGATTATTTTACAAGGTAATAGTTTGTACAAGGCTAATCTCATTCGCTTGTAGGGTACTATTCCAACAGGTGGATATGTTGATTCACTTAAATAAGAAAATTGGCAATCTTAATACATGGGGAAAGGTATGAAGAGATTCTATGAAATGAAGAAGAGGATTAGTTCGTGTAAGTTATTATTCCTCCTATAAACTGTACAGAATTGTTCAATGCATCTATGCTCTCACAAAAAAAAAATAAAAAAATTACATTATGGGAAAGGGATCATAAGTACCCTAAGAAAACCTAAATCCTGAGAGTAGAATTATCCCATTAAAGATATATTACTTGTCACTATAAGCTGTCTCATTAAAATTAAATCACTTTTGTGGCCTAATGGAATTTCTTAGAAAAAATATGGATTATAGTATGTTATCTAAATATAAACATCCAAATTAAAAGAGCAACATGAATAAAATTACATGTTCAAGTTGCAACTGTGAAGTTCCTTTTGGAATTGAGATAGTACAAAGCACATAATTCCTTGGGAAGAGATAGAATTTGATCTTACCAAGGTTGGGGCTACGGTAAGATGAAAAGGATAAAAGGATATGTTAGGAATAAAGGTTCTTAGACTCTGACAATTAGTGTCAGAAATGATCTTCTTAAAGTTGTAAATTCACTTATTGAAATAATTCAAGAAGGGGCTAATCTTAGAATGAATGGAGATGTGTAAAGACTTTTGAGAATTAAAGAGAAAGATTAATCTTGGTACTAGTTTTACCCCTCGTTGGGAAACTTAAGAAAATATCAAGTTTGCCTATGCCCTGAAATGAATATGGGATCATGATGGAATGATCTCACATACATTGAAAAGACTCGAGATATAGGAGCAGATGATCTTGTTGAACATGGGATATGGAAGGCAACTCCAAACATATGAAGAAATATGAAATGCTCAAGCAAGTATGAGTGGATGAAGAAACTCACAGAAGTGATTCCCAATAAGAAGAATTTCTAGTTTTCTATGACAAGTAAGAGTCACTCAAGATTAGAGAAAAGAATACGTGAAACTAATTGGATTAAAAGGAATAGGAATCTACAATAAAGTTATCCTTGGGAATAGTAAGGTTATAAGTGATGACACTATAAGATCTTTCATATTTCAAATAGGAATCTGGGGACCAGATTCTCTCGACAGGTGGGAGTTGTAAAACCTTGAATTTTAGGTTGTAAATTTAAAGTTATTATTTCAACAAAAATAATAAGAATTCACTAAATTGGGTATGATTAGCTCTAATTTTAAATTGAAACATAGCTCACAGATAATTATTAACAGATGAGGAATTTAATTGGGAATAAGAGAAGGACTTGATTGTTTAAAATTATAAAATTTAAGGGGTCAATATGGGTGGATTAATAGTCTAAGGACTTTAGAATAATTAAATTTGGATTCAATTGCCCAGAAATAGAAATATTAGGGGTCAATGTGTAAGAATTAAAAGTTGGGACTTTAATTGAAACTTAAGAACCAAAGTGAAAGGCGATCAGAAGTTTAGGGGTCTAATTGGAGGTGGTTAAAATTTTTGCGGCTAAATCGAAGAAGTTGGAAAATATTTTTATATATATAAATTAAGGAAAAATTTTATTTAAATTTTGAAAATCAACGTAAACCTTACCCTAATGGCAAATCATCAAAAAACAATAGTAAATTTTTAAACCAACATTGTAGATAGCATTATTTAGCTAAAAAAATAAAACTATATAAAAGATACCAAAAACATTGAGAAATTGGCCAAAAAAGAAGACCAACATTGATAGGCGGTGGGTTTAGTTGTTCTTTGGTGTATGACAGTGGATTTCAAATAGGTTTGGGCGCATTTTGGTCATGAGTTCATGGGCAAGGTGATCTTGGAGCCAATTTGATGAAACAACAACC
The DNA here is from genome assembly GCA_014898725.1 of Jacaranda copaia. Classification (NCBI taxonomy): domain Eukaryota; kingdom Viridiplantae; phylum Streptophyta; class Magnoliopsida; order Lamiales; family Bignoniaceae; genus Jacaranda; species Jacaranda copaia. Next base: position 1,308,937 of record JACGDI010005831.1, read on the forward strand.
AGCAATGGAGAAACTGATACAGTGGCATCATGGTGGCATTAGGGCTTGTTGATGGGTTTTTAGCTTAATTGGATAGCTAGATGATGGTGAATTGGAAAATTATTTGAGGGTTTCTATTGGGCTCATTGAGGCTCACTTGTAGTGGCGGCCTCTATCTCGGATGATAAGATTTGGTTGCGACATTGCTGTGGCTGTAGTTTGACATTGGGGTTAAAATGCAATTTTAAGTCCATTTAGGTTGTTTCTAGCTTAAGATTAAATCCAAATTCTATTGAAAAAGTGCCTTGCAGTTAATTAGATTGGCATGCAAACTATTTCACTTGAGATACAATCTTGATTGAATATAGTAATAATTAAATAGCCATCTTTATCTTATGCTTATTTTACTTTACTTGCATTTGGTTGGGCCCCTAAATCACACATGACTACAAGACTTGGTTGCACTCTGGGAGGTGATCATAAAATAAGTCTTATACAATCGTGATTTTAAATATTCCAAGTTGTAGAATATTATGAGATGGACATCTAAGATGTAGATAGGCTTGCACTAATATTGTGTAAATCCAGAGGGTTAGATATTGCTCTATTTCATGAGCAATCCATATTAGACATGGGTGCATGCTAATGGGTGGTTGTTAGAGAACAAGTTCACTGAAGGCTTGCTCGGAGATCTATTAGATAGCTAAAGTAGCAAGTCGGTAGTGGCAAGTTCTCCGACTTATGCTAGTGCATATAATTAGTCATTTGACGCAAGGATCCATGGTAACCTCATGTTTAGATCCTTATACCTTGATTCTTCATTGACCACTTAGTAGGTTTCTTGGGTTGAAATTTGGAAGGAGTTGATTAGATATGAAGGTTTGTGAGATCTAAGGTGGAATCTATCTATTCATCATTGTGAAGGGTGAGTTCATCTCTTAAGTATTCTGTAATGATCAATTTCAAGAAATCCTTGGCCAAGGTAGTATGACAATTTGGAAAAGGAGTTTTCCAAATATGAGTTCATAAAGAGGAATCAAACATTAGGAATAGAAATTATTATTACCACGGTTATTAAAGAGCTGGCAAATATCTTGCCCTAGGCATCTTTTGAGAGAAAGGAAATGGAAAGATCATGTTTGCATGGAAATCATAGAGCTAGAATATTTCACCATGAGCATATTCATTTCAACCAATTAGTTGTGCTCCATGGGCTTAAAGCTAAATATCGACTATGGGGATTAGGTACTTCTCAATTAATAGAGATTAATTGAAATAGTTATTAGTTTAAAGGAATTTGAACTAATGTGAATATTTCAATATTCAATATATCACAAAAGTTGTAAGCTTATGTCCAATGAATGGGAGAACCTAATAGGTCACACAAAAAAGTTTAAAGGAAGTTCTTTTTGATGGGAGGAATTTTCCAAGTAGTTAGAAAATTCTCCTTGATCATTTTGTGGAGAACATTAGTTGGCTAATTTCTTAGTCATTTTAGCTTAATTAATTTAATTGTTAAATTGATCAAAAGAATTTAAGAAGTTAAATTAGACCAATTAAATTAAGGAGTTAATTTAATTAATGTGAGGATTTGATTTTGGAGGGAAATTCAAATGAAGGAGTTCATTTGAGTTTAATTTGGAATTAATTTGTGAGATATTTCTTGAGATGAAATGTAGATTCAAATTAAATCCAAATGTAAGTGAAATTCACATTTCACATGCAAGTGGATTGCCAAGTTGGCAAACCACCTCATGGAGGGTACGATGCCAACTTGTATCACACCTCCTACTCTATAAATAGAGTGAAGTGGCTGGCCATTTGCAATATTAGCAAACAAGTTGCCAGATTCCATTTTTCCCTTCAAAAAGTGTTAGCCACTCATGTGTTGAAGTTTCACACAATCCTCACCATTCTCTACAAATTTTTTGCCTTCTATCTATTTTTCTTTCTCTAGTTCTCTAGTTGATTGGAGGTTGATTGGAGCTCTCCTTGGGTGTGTGGATCATAACATTAGAGGCTTCACACTTGGGGATCTTTGCTGTGCTTGGATTTGGCTGAAATTTTAAATGGAGATTTTCAAGTGTTTAGAGTAGATCTATGCAAAGTTTTAGCTAATATTGAGTTGATTTGCTTGGTTAATTGTTGGTGTTTCCCTACTGTGCACAAATTGACAGTTTTGAAGAGTTCATTGTTGATGATTTAATGTTGCAAGTGTTAAACTAAGAATTAATTATATGCTTTAAGCTTAGTAAATTAAGAAATATTGATTTAAATCTGTCCCTGGACTTATTAACATAACATGTTACAAATGAGGAATGATTAAGTCATGTAAATGTTAGAATGAAAATATAATTTCTAATTTAGACCTGGACCCTCATCACGTACCATAAAATAAGTGAAGTGATGAATGGAGCTTATTGGTGATAGCCACTCAAGAATTAGTACATTTAATTGCCTTAAGTATTTAGATATGAAACCAAGATTATCGGGATTATGTCAGGATAACCTTAAGTTAGATAAAAATATTAATTATATTTATACTTATGATTCAATGGATTTATAGGATGATAACTTTGATTATCTTATAACAGTTCTTGGTTTAATTAGAAAGCTTGGACTTGAGTGACCATATGACTAAGGATTCCTATGCATTCACCAGGTGAGTTTATACCCGATAGTATGATGTTTCTTTATTGGGGAAAGAACATATATACTTGTTAATATGTCCTTATCATTTGGTCCTTTTCAATAAATGTGTTGCAAAATTTACCACATATCACCACTTTATGCTAATTGTGTTTCCTATTGAACTTTATTTATGTCATTTTACCTGAAATTGGCGATCATGTTAGGCATGTTCTATTATTGCCATAACTATTATCTTGATGTGAGCTCAATATTAATTGCTTATATGTCATGGTAAATCAAAATGTTAATTGAAATGTTATTGGATGTGTTACGTGATAATCATGAGTGTACTTAATACCCTTAGAGGTAGGCCATAGGAATAGATCAAAAGAAAATCAGATAGAATAGAGTCACGGTGACTGTTCTTTGGATTGATACCCTATATGTTATAATATCTCATAGCTAGTTAGAGATAATTGTCCATGAGCAGGATCAGGCATGTAGCTAGCCATGCCTAGAGCCAATTTAAGTGGTTGTGCTGATCACTTGGAATTTGGAGAGATAAGGATTTTTATGTTTTTGAAAGTAGAGTGATAAAGTTGGGGAACCACCACCAACAAAATTGTGAAAATTATTAATATGCTTGATACTTGTGCTTTAAAATTGAATGTTTGACAAAACTTGAATGACTGTTCAACTGCCATGTTGATCCCTTTGGTCATGTTTGAGACATAAGTATGTGTAAATAGGTAGTGAGTTTTGTGAAGTTTCATCACAAGTATGGGATGGTGGTGAGATAGATCACCTAAAGTTTTGACTAAAATCTTTTCTCACTACTTCTGGAGACTTTGATGCTTCCAATTATTTCCTATTTGATATTTGAAAAATTGTCACTCTGTTGTTATTGCTAAAATATCTCACTAAGTTGTTCAAACTTATGTTGTTTCATTATTATCTTCTATTTTTTACCCCAGATAAGAATGAGTGAAAAGTATAGACTAAACCACAAAACATGTGAGGTAAGTCTAATAAATATATAGATATGTAGATTATGTTTATAGAAATACTGACATCAATTTAAGAATATAGGGGAAGTGTGAAGTGTGGTTCATGATATTTTGGTTCTAAGTTGAACTTTTGATGGGTGTCGCTTGTGGAACTTAAATACTTTGGATTTTGAGAAATATATTTTTAGTTATCTGGAAAACTTATGGTATAGAATGAGTAACACCTCGGATGAGAGCAGGAGCTACCCAAGTGGAGCACTATAATATGCTTCAAAATATAATTAGATCACTGATGAGATCTTAGCTATTTTACTTGTGTAACGGCTCCATTGGTGTCACAATAGACAACCATTAGCTCTGTAATGCTAGGTATTATATCCAACCTTAGGATGAAGTTTTTCATCTAGAAACCTTCTTTTGCGGTCTCCAAAGCAGTAATATATTCTACTTCAGTAGTAGAGTTGGCTGTGTTGTCTTGTTTGGAACTCTTCAAACTTACTGCACCACCATTGAGGCAGAATATAAATCTTAAGGTGGATTTAAGGTTATCTTCGTTAGATTAGAAACTAGAATCCAAAAACCCTTCAAGTTTCAATTCTCCATTGCTGTAAACTAAAAGCAAATTCTTAGTTTTTTGAAGTATATAAGGATAGCTCTTATGGCCATCCAGTGACTTTTATCAAGGTTTGATTGAAAACGTCTCATAATGCTTAGAGCTTGTGGTATATCCAGTTTAGTACATTGAATGGCACATACTATGTTCCCTATTGCGGATGCATAAGGTATGTGGGAATTTGTTCTCTCTCTTTTTCAGTCTTAGGGGCTATAGACTTGGAGAGACGAAGACTGCATTCGATAAAGAGAAATCCTTTCTTGGATTTTTCTATACTAAACGTCTTTAGTATTTTGTCAATGTACATGGTTTGGGAGAGCCCCAACTTCCCTTTTGATCTATATCTATAGATTTGTATTCCTAATAAGTAGAATGCTTCTCCAAAATCTTTTATAGAGAATGTAACACCCCAAACTATTGGCATAACATTTTCATTAGATTTTAATTAACTTAACTAATTAAATTGGAATATTAATACGACAATAATAGTATAAAAAAATCAAAATTGGGCATTAGTATATCATACTTAAATTAATTTGGGCTTTAATATATTGATAGAAATTACAAGGACAAAAAATTAACAAAATATAGATGTAATTGAAAAATCAAAGATTAAAAAAGGGCTAATGTATGAAGAGAGGAAAGTTTGAGGGGCCTTTAACAATTTAGGGTAAATAAGAGGCACTAAAAATTTGAGGGACAAAACTATAAGTTGAGGAAAAGTTAAGGGGCTAAAATACAATTCAGAAAAAATATAAAGTATATAAATAAGGCCCTCCACTTAGCCAAATTCTCATATATAAACCCTAGCCCTGCTCTTATTAGACTTCACCTCACCGTGATTGAAAACCTAGAACCACTCTGACTAATAATTTTTTTCTCTCATCTCAATGAACATGTTGATACGAAATTTTCAAAGAAAAGCTAATGAATCACTTGAAATTAAGCATCAAATGGAGCTTCGTGATAGTGGTGGTGGGTTGAGGGGTTCTTGCAATAGAAACTTGGAGTGGAGTGGTGAGTTTTCATAGGCTTAGCTATGAGAACACGTTGGTCCCCTTAATTGTGGATTTGGACTACTAGAGAAGAAATAATCGAGACAGAAAGATGAAATGGTCGCAGATGGCGCTATGCCAATTTGGCTAAAATTAAATGGAAAAATAGCATCAAAATGTCTAATTAATAGAGGGGTTTGCTTCCATGTGTTGAGACACATTTGCCGGTGGTGGTGAAGCTTAGCTTTAGTATGACGAGTGATGGTCTAGTATGTAAAGGTCAGTTTGTTTGGGACGATGATCTAAGTGTATGCATTTTACTATTACGTGACAATTTGGGCTCAGATTTGGTTAATTGGGTAATTTTCGATTGATAGATTAAATTAAGACTTATCTATATGGGATGTGTGGACTCAAATTGCTAATTAGGAGATAATTATCAATAATTAAGTGTATTATTGATGTAAGTTGAGCTTAGTTAAAATGTTAACAGAACTACTGATGTTAAGTTAAGATTGATCATACTGAATTGAAATCTTGCACTAGTAGGATAAGATCTATGATGCCAAGCTGAAATGTTTGGATATATTAAGTTATGTACAGTATTGGAAGCCCAGATTGGTAAGTGGAACATAATTATTGTTAATTAAATTAATTGATATGATTATATGTTCAACCTTTGTGTAACGTTGCTTGGACAGTTATAAAATAGGAATATGAGTTTATTCCTTAACTGGAGTGATTATGATCCTTGTAAATATTACAGTATTAATTGTGTAATTAGCATGTCACCTCTTGATAATCTTAGAAATGAACCTGAAAACATAATATTATCTATAAAATAACCAATAGTAGAATATTATTAGTTTAATTATTGTTTTAGGGGGTCTAACCTATTTGTTCTTTTGGGTAATGCGCTACTTTTGTTGTTCATGATTCTCTATGTATATTCATCTGTACTCGATCATCTACTTTATGGTGCAATTCTTTGTTTGTCTATTCATTGAAATTGATTGTACTTTTTCTGGTGTCCAGAACTCATATTGTCCTATTAGTTATTCAAGGCGATGGTTAAGCTTATGTTTCTTTTGGGAAGTGAATGCTCATTAATTGATTAAACTCTTTAACTATTTATCTGTGAAATTAATCGTATTCATTTTGATATGCAAAACTTTTATTCTCCTGTCTGTCATTTGTTTTGTATGCTTTACAACCTTGCCAACTTTTCCATTTAATGTATTGATCTTAGGTCTGGTCGATGAAATTTATTTTGTTGCACTCCTAATTGAAATTATTCTATAAATTATTGTATAACTTTGCTGGCAATTGTTATTTGATTGTATCAATATATAGGGATAATGGAACAGGCTAATTGCTCGAGTACTGAGTGAATGCCTAGGAAAATGGATCTTATCAAGCAAAATGCTTGGATTAATGGATCACATTGAGCTATCATGCTTAGGTTAATGGAGGGATAAAGAAAATCTATTGTGCATGTTATGGTTTGAGTTTCTATTTGATTATGTTAGTACTTTATTTAAAGAGAAATAAGGACGAAGATGTTTTTGTTTATTGAATTTGATATCCTTAATGCTCTAAGGTATTCTTGTTTCAAATTGTAAATTCTTGCCGATGATACAAATCTATTTATACTGCTGCTTTCCTAACAATTTTCTTTAACTGTTGGTCATATTTCCCTCATTAAGTCTTTAGGACTTATCCTTCTTTATTATCCTTTATTCCCTTCCCAGATAGGTATGAAAGTGACTAATAGCTTGTGACTTGCCCGAAGGAACTATTTTGTAATAGATTAGGTGACATGTATGTACATATAACATGTACCTAATCGTAGCTTTAAGATTATGAATGGTTTATATGTTGGATTGTTAACTAGAAGACTTTGATATGTACTATATTGCACTTTTGTGGTGTACTATTGGGTTTAGAATTTGCTACTATCTTTTGAGACAGGTTATATCATGGGCCTTTTGATTACCTCTTATATTATAGTTTAAGTTTGGATTGGTGGCACTTTAGCTTAAGGGTTGCCCTATGTAAGGCGTTGCAAAGGTGGTATCAGAGCTTAGGTTTTCGATGAGCTAAGTTAATATGGGAATGATTTTTGTGGCTGGAATCGATGGGTTTACAGAAGATTAGACTTAAGGATCAACGATGTTTGACCTGTGTAAACAATTGAAATCTAAACAACATGTTTATATTGACATGGGATATGATAATAGGAAATCGAGACCATAGGCCATGGAAATTAATAGAATAATCAATGACTAAAAGATATGTTTCCAAGATGACTAATGTATGGTCCAATAATCTTAGGATGTCAAGCACAAGACTCTTTGAATTTCCAAAAGGTGAAATTTGGTGAAATATTTCACGTTTAGATATGTTATGTGAGATTTTAAATTTATAAGTTGAGGATTTTCCTAAATAGAGTTGCATTTACTAATTTAAAAGGGTCATATGGATAAGTTAATATTGGATTAATTTATATGGTGTGACTTAAACAATATAGTTGTCAAAAGAATATTTGTTAGTAACACTGGAGTTATAAGGAATCATATTAGACATTTGAAGAGAAATGGGCATAACCAGTTTTGGAATATATGAAATAATAGTTAGGGGAAAAGGAATCAACTGAGATTTTTAGGAATAAATAAGAAGGATGAGAAAGATGTTGTTACTATTGTGGCAGGTAGGAATATGGATATAGGATAAAGATCGGTATCATAATGGAATGTAGTCTCTTAATTTGAAGATATAGAAGGTGCGAATGAGAATGGGACCAATACTTGAATTGGGAGTACGTACCCTAGCATTAACAAGGGAAACTAAAGAATTATGAGGCGTTCCAATTAAAGAAATGGTCAAGGCACACATATATGCATATGAGTGATTAGTTTAGCTTAGTAAGTGGGATATGATGAACATTTGATTATAAAAATGATATACAAGATTTAGTAAGTTCTAACATCTTGAATCAAATGTCATTAAGGTTGATTGATAGTTAAATATTGTCAAGAACTACTAAGGACTAATTTATATGCACAATGATAGTATCGGATGTGAACTTTATATATGAATTAGTTGTATCCCATACCACACACATGTTGATTGAAGTTTTAAGTGATCTCAACTTGTATTTGGATATCTTAGATTCTTTAGAAGATAATAACCATTCTATCATTATTAATATTTAAGATGAATGCTATTAGCTAATTGAACTCGGATTCATTCAATTAGGCCAAAATTATGATACGATAGGAAACGACATTGCCAAAACATCCTTAAACATGATTTTGATATTCTATTAACTAAATCATGGCAGATGGTCTTTAATCAATGAAACTAATATGTTCAAAAGCTGCAATAAGGATGCTTGTATTAAAAATATCTCATAGGAAGAATAGAAGATGATGTTAGACCTTATTTTCTTTTTCCCCATGTTAGTTGATTCAAAGATAGAAGACTTGTGGCATAACATTTATTGTAATGGGAGAGTGGACCATATCACTCTACTGATGAGAAAATGAGGTTAGTAATCTTAGGCGTACAACAAAAACCATGTGAAGGATAGTTGTGAGAAATTCTAGAAGTTTACCTCATTTACTAAACAAATCAGCAGATGGAACATAGGGGTACGAATTGAGTAATCATGAGATGCAATTTAAAGTTCAAGACATCTAGATAAATAAAGGAATTAAGCATACTATTGAATAGGAAACTCGATGAGGATGTAGGCCTAGAATTGCTCTTTTATTTGTAATATAGACATTATGAATTAAGATAAAGTTATTGGGAATGATTTATAAGGATCTTGTTGGAACCTTTAAATTACTTCAAATTGAGGAATACTACATCTATGTTTGGCATCATGGGCATTAGGGATAATTCTATCAGAATTAAAGATATAGGCATTGAACATGTCCAAAAAATGTCTTAAAGTTACCAAAAATTCCTTGGTTTCATTCTATTGTTGCTAAAGGTGTGTACTGGACCTCTCCCAAAATAATAGGTTGCCTAGTGAAATCAACTAAGAAAGATCATTGATTTGAACAAAATAAAGGTTTTCGGGATTTAGGGAGATAACTAATCATGGTGCTATTCTTACCCTTCTTTGGGAAACCTAAGGTAATGTTAGATATGCCTAGATCTTGAAAAGAGACAATTGTTCATGAGAGAGTGATTACTTTAATAAAATAAAGATGTCATTTAAGAATGGAAAAAGAGAAATTCTCAAGGAATATAAATGTATCAATAGGTATGGTTTGGGTATGATTTGGATTGACAAACACTTTGAGTCCCAATGATAAGTTATCACTCTTAAAGATGGATAAAATGAATGAAGGATAGATATAAATATCACAAGGATAGGAAATCTTGATCTCAAATGTAGAAATTGGTTATTGACCTTGAAAATAAGTTGAAATGAGAAGTGCACAAGCAAGAATAAATAAGTTGAGGAACTCAAGCCGATGAGCTCCAAAGGATAAAGGAAAACTAGTAGTTGAAGGTACTATCTAAATTTTTGAACATTAGAAGAGAGTTTGACCCCACATATTACTTGCTTTCTATCTCAAATGGAATCTAAGGAGCAGTAGATAGATTGTATGTATAGTTTTGTGAGTCTGTAGTTAGTTGCATGGAAGTGTATGACTTGTTATAAAAATCAGGCATATTAAGTTTGAATTTGGTTATTCCTTAATATAAATATCATGTAAATATGAACTTGTGGTATTAATAGTAGTTTGTTGCCATAGTAGTTTTGTGATCTCTTGAAGAAACTCTTAATTATAGAAATAATATGGGATGTTCCGTATGTGGTTTACTAAATAGAAAATACGCATTTAGTGCTCCATGATTTTATGGAATCACCAAGGAGGTTAAAATTTCCTTTTTAGGGAACTTTAATTTATTTTCTATAAGTTTGACTATAAAAATCAAGAAAAAGTTTAATTGTTGACAGATAATGGAACCATGGAATATGTAATTACTAGACAACTCAAGAAATATAAGGTGATACCATATGCCTTTGTAAGAATGAATATGCTAGGAAACCAGAAAGACGAGATTCTTAAAAATCTTAGTGAAATAAATGTCACTGGGAATTGGGTGAAGTATATTGCGACGATAGGAAAAAGTAGCATTTGATCTAGGCAACATGAAAATGAGACCAATATATGCGCTAGTATTAACTGATGTTCTTCTAGTCTAGGATGAGAATTTGGGGACTAGATTTTTAAAGGGAGGATTGTAACACTTAGACTATGGGCATAAAATTTTCGTAATAATTAACTTAACTGATTAAATTGGGATATTAATATGACAATAATAGTAATAACAAAAATCAAAATTATGCATTAGTAAATCATATTTAAATTGATTTGTGCCTTAGTGCAATGATGGAAAATTCTAAAGATGGAAAATTAACAAAATATGGATGTAATTACAAAATCGAAGATTAGATATGGGCTAATGTATGAATAGAAGAAAGTTTGAGGGGCCAATTGACAATTCTAGGTCAAATGTGAGGTACTAAAAAGCTGAGGGACAAAACTATAAGCAGAGGAAACGTTGTGGGGGCTAAAGTGTAGTTTAGAGAAAATAGAAAGTACATAAATAAGCCCCACCACTTAGCTAAATTCTCACATGCAAATCCCTATCCTCGTCTCATTGGTCTTCACCTTACTATTACTAGAAACCTCGAACCACTCCAACCAATCTCTTTCCCTTCTCTCAATGCACATGTTGATACCAAATTTACAAAGAAAAAGCTGACAAATCATCAGGAATTAAGCTCCAAACAGAGCTTTGTGGCATTCGTGGTGCGTTGAGGGGTTTCAGTGACTAGAACTTGGAGTGGAGCAGTGGGTTTTAATTGGCTTACTACGAGAACACATTGGTTCCCTCAATTTTGGATTTGGACTACTAGGGAAGGAATAATCAAGGTAGGAAGAGGTGGTGGTCAGAGGTGGTGTTCTGATGATTTAGCTGAAATTAATCGGCAAAATAGTGTCAAAATATGTAATTGATTAAGTGGTATGCTTCCATGCATCGAGATGCACCAGTTAGTGGTAGTAACGCTTAGCTTCAGTAGTGGCTGATGGCATTTTAGTAGAAGTCTGGTGGATAAGGGTTAGTTTGTTCCAAGTGATGATCTGAGTGCATACATCCTACTAGTGCATGGCAATTTGACCTCGAATTTAGTCAATTGAGCAAAATTTTGATTGATCAATTAAATTAATTCCTAGATTTAAATTGGTTAAGCTATCAAGTTAATTTTCATATGAAATATCCGCTATTTGACCATAACATGTAGTTGTAAGCTGTATAATTGAACATAAAGATTTCTCTATATGTAATGTATGGACTTGAATTGCTAATTAGGAGTTAATTATCAATAAGTAAGTGTATTATTGATGTAAGTTGAGCTTAATTAAAATGTTAAGATAACTACTGATGTTAAATTAAGATTAATCATAACAAATGGAAATCATGGACTATTAGGATACGATTTAGGATGTCAAGCCAAATTGTTTAGATATATAAGTTGTGTACAACATTAATGGGCCTAGATTGGTAAGTGAAACATAATGATTGTTAATTAAATTAATCGATGTGATTATATGTTCGACCTTCATGTAATGTTGTAAGGACAATTATAAAATAAGAATATGAATTTATTTCTTAACAGAGTGATTAGGATCCTCATCAATATTATGGTATTAATAGTGTAATTAACATGTCACCTCTTGACAATCTTGGAACCAAACCTTAAAATATAGTATTACTTATAAAATAACCAATAGTAGAATATTATCAGTTTAATTATTATTTTATGGTCAAAATGAGTGTTTTGATGATAAGTTCATTCTTTTGATTAGGTAATGAGGAGCCAAACCCTATAGAGCAGTAGACAAGGATAACATTTTTGTTGCTATTAAGGCAAGGGTACACCTTAGCTATTTTTCTGGGAAATGAACTATTTTTGTTGTTCATGATTCTCTGTGCTTATTTATCTATACTTGATCATATACGTTCTAGTGCGGTTCTTTGTTTGTCTATTCATTGAAATAGATTGTACTCATTCTGATGTCCAGAACTCTTATTATGCTATTAATTATTCAAGGTAAGGGCTAAGCTTATCTTTTTTCCAAGAAGTGAATATTCTTTAATTGATTGAACTTCTTGATTGTTTATCTGTGAAATTGATCGTATTCATTCTAGTGTCCAAAACTCTTATTGTCCAATATGTCACTTGTTTTGTTGTACTCCTAACTGAAATCATTCTATAGATTATTGAATAGCCTTATCGGCAATTGTTATTTGATTGTATTGATATATAGGGATAATGGATCGGGTTGATTGCTCAAGTATCGAGTAGAATGCTTGGGAAAATGGAACATACCAAGTGGAATGCTTGGATTAATGGATCATATTGAGCTATCATGCATGGGTTAACAAACGAATAAGGAAAATCTATTGTGCATGTTATGCTTTAGGTTTCTATTTGATTCTATAAGTACTCTATTCAGGGAGTAATAAGATGCAAATGTTTCCATTTATTGAATTTGATATCATTAATGCTTTGAGATAATCTTATTTCAAATTATATATTCTTGCTAGTGATATAAATATACTTTTATTGTTGCTTCCCAAACAAATTTTCTTTATTTGTTGGTTACAGTTTCCTCACTATGTCTTTAGGAATTACCGTTCTTTGTTATCTTTTATTCTCTTTCCAAATAGGTATGAAAAACACTGAGGGCTTGTGGCTTGCCTAACGAAGCTATTTTATAATATATTAGGTGAGATATATGTACATACATCATGTACCTAATTGTAGCTTTGAAATTGAGAATGGTTGATATGTTGGATTGTTAACTAGAAGGCTTTTATATGTACATATTGCACTTTCGTGGTGTTCTATTAGGTTTAGAATTTTGCTACTATCTTTGAGACATGTTATATCATGAACTATTTGATTATCGCTTATCTTATAATTTAAATTTGAATTGGTGGCACTTTAGGTTAGGGATTACCTTGAATAGGGCCCTATTGCGGATTGCAAAGATAACTATACTTTAGTACACTTTAACCTTTCTCTGTCATTTCTAATGTGAAAAATGTAATTGATATAAAACACTATAAATCGTATCAAACTCTACTAGTCTTTTTATACACACAAAGCTCATATATATTTTTGATAGAGCCAAATGATTTGACTATTTTATCAAAACATGTGTTTCAACTTTGAGATGCTTGCTTTAGTTTAAAGGTGGACCTTTGGAGTTTGCAAACCTTTTGCTTACTCCTTTTGGATGTAAAATCTTGTGGTTGCTCTATATAGATTTTTTCTTCAATATTTCCATTGAGAAAAGAATTCTTTATATTCATTTGCCATATCTGACATTCATAGTAAGCAGCTATGGTAAACATAATCTTAATGGACTTAGGCATGGCAACAAGTGAAAAGGCTTCCTCAAAATCAATACTAGGTCTTTGAGTATAACCTTTTTCCACTAGTCTAGCCTTGAAGGTTTTTATGTCTCCATTGACTACTAGCTTTCGCTTGTAGATCCACTTGCAACCAATGAGTATTACACCCTCCAGTAGATCTATTAAAGTCCATACTTTTTTGGAGTGCGTGGAATCCATCTTGGATTTTATGGCCTCAAGCCAATGTCCTAAATCTATATCCAACATAACTTCCTTATAGGTCTTTGGATCACTATCCATTTATCCCATCTCATGACGGAATCCAAACCTTTTGGGTTGTTTTTCGATTCAGTCTGACCTTTCAAGAGCTTCCTTTAGCTTTTATGTGTGACCAATTAAGTTCATCCTTTCATTGGACATGGACTCACAACTCATTGGGATATCTTGAATATTGAAATATTCACATTAGTTTAAACTCTTTTAAACTAGGAGTGCAATCGAGCTAAGTCAAGCTAAGTTTGGGAAAAATTTTTGAACTCAAGCTCGGGGTTAACTTGGCAAAAATTCGAGCTTGACTGGGCTCAGCTTGACAATGCTTGAATTGATAAATGAATTGCTAAAAATTGTAGTTTGAGCTTGAGCTTGAACTTGAAATGAAAAAATAATAATATAATACATATATAAATTAAAAATAATATTTAAATATATACTAATTCACGAGCTTCAAGCTTACATATAGATAGCTTAAGATCGGCTCAAATTAGAGCCTAAGGTCAACTTAAACTCACTCACACTCAAGTTTGACTTGCAAGACTTGTAAGTTGGATTGACTCGTTTCCACCCTTATTTTAATCAAAAAACTCTTTCAATTAATCTTTATCAATTAAAGAGCACTCATTCTCCTTGATCAATGCCTAGAATTAGTTAGATGAATAAATTATATCATGATGAACCATTAAGGATTACGTCTACCATAGAAATACGGTCCTTTTGTATCCTATCTCCTGAAAAAGGCCCAGGGCAAGATATTTATTAGCCCCCTCGTAGCCTTAATAACTATGTCTCTACATCTAATGCTTGCTTTTTCCTTATGACCTTAACTTTAGAAAACGCCTTTTCCAAATTGTCATACTACCTTGCACAAGGATTTCTTAGAATCGATTATTATAGAGCACATAGGAAATGTACTTGTTCTTCACAACAATGAGAAAATGGATTCTTTCTTGGATCTCACAAATCTCCAAGCTTAGGTAGCTCATGCCCAATCTAAAACTCATATAACTTACTATGTGGATAGGGAAAAGTCAAAGCATAAGGACCTAAACACAAGGTTACTATAGATCCTCAAGTTCGAGGACTAATTTATGCACTATCGTAAGCTTGAGAACTTGCTACTACCAATGTGCCACTACAACTATCTAGTGTATTATCTTGGTGGGCCTTCAATGAACTTGTTTTCTAACAAGCACCCACTAACATGCATCTATGTCTAACATAGATTGCCCATGAAATGGGGCAATATTAGAGTATGCATAATCAATACAAGTCTATCTGAATCTTAGATGCCCCTTTTCATAAGATTCCATGACTTCGATTATTTAAAATCATGACCTTAAAGACTTGTTTCATGATCACCATCATATGTGTGGCCAAGTCCTATAGTCTTATATGATTTAATGGCTTCAACCGAATGCAAGTGAAGTATAAAAAACATAAGATGAAGACAATCATTTTATAATAATATCATTCAATTAGGATTGTCTCACAATTAGAGTAGCATTACACACGAATTCTAATTAGCTGTGGGGTACTATTCCAACAAGAGACCCATTCAAGAAGACATAACATAAGTAGAGAAGACATATGTGAAAAAGTACCAGCTTATTAAGCTCATTATCAAGTTCAAGACTCTAATCTTCTATCGTTAAAATTTTTGTCATGACAAAGTATTGTTACCACATGGGCCATATACATCTTCAAAGCGCCAAATCACTAAGTCCATCTAATTTTGAAGTTAAATTTTGATTCCAAAATACAAGCTTCAAAGTCTTAGAATCATTGTTCAAAACAAAAAAGATCAAGAAATTTAGTTTTTTTCATTAAGAAATCTTTTTCTTGTAAATTATAATATCATTTTCAATTATAAATTCAATTTTTCTATTATTTTACTCCTATTTTGTAATTTATTTTTGCAGACAACTAGATTTTTTTGAACATTTATAACATTACTTAAGATGGTTGCATTCCACTTACCCAAGACATTCATCTAAAATTTTCACTAGTATGGTCTCATGAGTTTGCTGACTCAAGCTAAGTTTGCTAAATATCAATATAGTTCTCATAACTAATATAGCATGTTCTCTTCTCATACATAACATTCTTATGCCTTTATTGAGAAAATTGTTTTCCTTTCATCATATAATTTGCTTGATTTTCAATTTTGACTTATATTGTGTACAATTAAAAATTTCACTCTATAAGTATAAAAAAAACTTGCACATTTTGCTCAATTCTCACCAGAATTAAAAAATTTGTCAAAAAATTTGATTTGACATGCTTAAATCTTCAAAAATTGGGAATTTTGCTTTGTTGGCACCCACCTAACTAACTATGACCTTTCTTTTACCTTGTTGGCATTTTACACCTTTGCTTAGTTGGCTTTTTGGGGGCAAAACTCCCTCTCCAAAATCATCTCACCATTCTGAATTGCTCAATAATATTAAATTAATAAAAGTATTTAAAATAATATAATTAAGTTTAGTTATAAATTAAGAAACATAGTAAGAAAGATCAAAAAATAAAAAACTAAAACTATGATCTTAAACAATAAAAGTTTAATAATTTTAAAATAAGCAAAAAGCATACTTAAAATAATTTAATTTAAAGTTAATCACATTAATTTATTAATTAAACAATGGAATATGTCAAATAGCAAAAGCAATATTATCTATCAACTTAAAACTATATTTTTTTTATTTACATTTCTAATTAAATTTTAATCAAATTTAATTAAATATAGAAATTAAAAAAAAGCAAGAAAATAAAATAAGATCCCATCTCGCACCCCACCTCCCATCCCTTATCCACCTCATTCCACCCCATAGGTGACCATGGTTGACCTCCATAGCTAGTGGCTTCACCTAACCATGGAGAGATTGTATAGTTGCCTGGACCATAGCCACCCATCCACCCAATAGGTAGCCAATCATGGCAAGTCATGCAATAACCAGCCATGGTGCCACTAGATTATGGCTGCATGGCTAGCTCGGCCTTGGCCATGGTAGCCATGAGGGAGGAGGGAAAAGAAGGGTAGGGCAGAGGTTGCCGTGATACTGGAGGTATACACATATATTTACATATGGTATTATATGTTACATATACATTTACATTTGTGTGTTTATATGTTTATGCTATATATATTATATTCATATGTGTGCTTATATGTATATATATGTATCGTTAATGTTTATACATGTAAATATATATTTATACATATATGTGTGTGTTTGTACATAATTTAGTTAAATTATTTTAATGAATTAATTATTTTAACATTATTTAGCAATTTGGAATTGGAACATGTGCTTCTCTACACATTCTAATTTTAATAATTAAGTCAATTGCATTTTGATAGCATAATATTGGAGTTCAAGGCATTCAAAATACTTCAGATAATATTGGATAACTAGCATAACAATTACACTAGGAAGAAGAGGCTTGGGAGTGCGGATTGGACCATAATATGAAACAATTTCATCAAGAAATACATGTTCAATATTGCCCAAATTTTTCATAAAATTGGCTAGTTTTACCCTCAATTGTACATTGATTTTGGTGCCAAAAAGTGCACAAAAGATTGAGAAAAAATTATACAAGAGATTGCACATGCTGCTTGTCCAAACAGTCGGCACAGTTGGCATACACACAGTAGGATACGATCTTCCAAGTGTGTGCACAAACTGTTAGACGTTAATGTGCATAGTCACTGTGCATTCCATACTCTTAATTTTTATTTTTTTAATTTTGAAACTGAGTTTAATCCAACACTTTGGCAACCTCCTCAACATATTTTTGAATAATTAAGAGGCATCCAACATCTAAAAATACATACCAAGAATTAAATCTCATTTAATCATGCAATTAACTACAAACTTCAATCAAATTGAAAATTTCGCACTAGATCACTTCTAATCATGCTTCCAAAACATAATCAAAGCCACATCCACTATGAACATGATCTAAAGTCCATCAATTAGACTAGAACCTCATTCATGAATTCATTACATGATTCAATAACAAATAATCCAAGCATTAAGAGGTATGAGATTGGCTTTGATATTACTTGAAGGAAGATTTGCAAGGAGGAGAAGTTTGAATTCCAAAAATTCAACTAACATAGCAAGCTAAATATTTAATCACATTAAATATCTCCTCCAAAGGATCATCTCATGCATTATGAATGGATTTGGCTAGAAAACACACATTTGCCTAGCACTCATTCTGTAGAAGATATTGACTTAAGGTGTAATCCAAATTATACTCCTTGAACTTCTATTAGTCCACACCAAAATAGATCTACACATCCAAAGGATCTTGCCAACACCTGAGCAATGGATAAGCATCACACCAATTAGAAAAACAAATGCATATTCTCCAAAGGTATCCACACACCAAGTGATCTTCACACTTTGAAAAAGATAGCTAGAGATGATCTTCAAAGTTTGGAACAAGAAGAAGCCTAGAGAGCACCTTTGAAGGGAAAAGAAAACTAGAAGGGAGGGTAATGTTTGGAGCTAGAATTTTGCCAACACATGGCCAAGCGATAAGAGCAAAGGGATGGCTACTATAGGATATTCATAGGCAAAATTTGGCTCCAAAATGTCACTCACATATGCATACACTTATATATAATGTAATCACATCTTCTATCACTATGGAAGATCCTCTAAGATTAAATCTGGGTGGTCCATCTAAAAGGGTGTAATCTGTACCCACCATACTAGATACCCTCTTGTGTGTGACACTTCCCACATCATGGAATCTTATATATATAAGACTCACATCTTCCATCTTATATAATATTTATATGTACAATATATATAAGGATCATACTTTTCATCTTATGTAAATGATCCTATTGATCCATGTAGACATGGTCTAGCATGATCCCATCACACTAGATCACACTCTTCTAGTCTAGATGGTCCATAAATTTATCTCTACAAATTCTTCTCTTCATTAAACAATCACATTATTTAATTAAATTAATTCAACACTTGAATTAATTATAATTGGCTTCAATTAAATAATCAAATTATTTAATTGAATTAATTTAACTCCTTAAATTAATAAAGTCAACTCTTTAGTTAATACTATCTAATATTTAGATAATATCCAATGTGAAGAAACTTTGGACTTTATGTGCAACCTGTTGGATTCACCAATCAATTAGACATAGGCTTGAAACTCCTTGCGATTTAATTATGAATAGTAAAATAGTATTGCAATTAATTAAACTTTCTTTTAGTTGACAACTCTTGAATTAATCTCCAATTATCTAAGAGCACCTAATTTCCATGGTCAATATCTAGCCACAAGCCCATGGAGCCCAATCACCTAGTAAAATCAATTCATGTGAACTCATTAACTTACGAGTACCATACAAATATAGACCTTTCATTTTCTATCTTCTGACATAGGTTTAGGATTAAAATATTTTTTAGAATCTGAATAGCTTCAATAATTATGTATCTATTCTTTATGATCAGTTCTTTTGTGACCTCAACTTTGGAAACTCTTTTCCAAATTATCACTTTGCCTTGCATAAGTGCTTCTTGAATCGAACATTATAAAAAATATAAGAGATCAATTCATTCAACAAAATTAGCAAAATGGATCCTTTATTAGTTCTCAAAAACCTCCGCATACAAGTAACCTATGACCAAAACACACACCTACTAATTCACTAAGTGATTGGTGCATGAATTAAATCATAAGCACTGACATACGAGACTACCATAAAACCTTAGGTCAGAGGATTAATTATATGTACTATCGTAAGCTTAGATAATCATCCCCTCTGACACGCCACTTTAGCTACCTTGAGGATTTCTCTACACTGAGTCCTCAATGAACTTATTATCTAACAAGCACTCATTAATGTGTATCGATGTCCACTACATTGAATGACCATAAAATAAGGCATCGTCAAACCTTTGGAACATAAATTGCTAATTCAAGTTTAATCTAATCTTTGATGCCGTTATCTCATAGATTCTATAACTTGGAGTGATTTCAAGATCACATCTACAGAAACAGATTCATGATATAGCCAACTATTAACCTACACCTTGTCCTATATTCATTTGTGATCTTGCAAGCTTTAACCAAATGCATAGCACAAGATGAATAAGGCAAATTACATAATTATATTGATTAAATAAAAGTGCATCATAAGAGCAGTTATATGCCAATCCAATTCTCTTACTGGACACTACTCTAACACCCATTCCATCCCACAGGCAGCCATGGTCAACCACCATAGCCATTGGCCTCACCTGACCATATAGAGACTGTGTTGCTGCATAGATAGACAGATAGTCATGGCTAGCTATTGGGGTGAGTCATGACCAACTATTTTGGTCAGTCATGGCAAGCTATGTGATAACCAACAATGGTGCCACTAGCTTATGGTTGCTATGGCTAGCTTAGCCATGGTCATTATAGCTATGAGGAGGAGGGTGAAAAGGGGGTAGGGTAGAGGTGGGCATGATGTTAGAGGTATATATATTTATTTATATGTTATATATATACATATGTGTGTGTTTATAGATGCTATATATTTATCTATTATATATTCATATGTGTGTTACATGTATATGCTATAGATGTATATTTTTATGTATTGTTAATGCGTCTATATGCAAATATATATGTATATATATGTTTGTATGTACATAATTTAATTAAATTATTTAATTACATATTATTTTAACATTACTGAGTAATTTAATATGGTTAGATGATTTTAGGGAAAAAATGTGTGAAATGGAGGAAATTTTTCCCTCAAAATGCTGCCAACTTGGTGAAAAAAAAAGAAAAAGGTCCTAGTAAACTAGGTGGGTGCTAACAAATCAAAATCCCTATTTTCAAAAGTTTTTGACATGCTAGGTCAAATTTTCCAACAAATATTTCCTATTTGGGTGACAATTGAACTAAATACCCAAATTATTTTTATAATTATAGGACTAAATTTTTTATTATGTAAGATATATGACAAAATTGAAAATCCAGCTAACTTACAAGATGAGAAAAATATTTTTTCCCTTTTATTTATCTCATATATTATTTCTACATATTTCACTTCAATTGTATTGACAATATAGCTAAAATATTTTTAATTTTTTGACACAATTTTTTTTTATCTTCTTCGTGCAATCTAAAGCACCAAATTTCTAATTTTTGGAGATAAATTGAATATACATATTTAAGTAGTATTTTATACTTATCTTGTGCACATTTTTTAGTTTACTCCTAAATATGCCAAAATTGCTAGGTTTCAAAGTTTTAGATGGCACTATGTTAGGTGATTTTGTTGTCATTTAAAGACTTAATAAAAACTTTGGCCAAGCTGAGGAGAGAGAAGCAAAGGAAGGAATCTTTTATAAAGCATATTGTGATTAGTGCTCAAGGTAACTTCCCTCAGACTTTATCTTTCCTTGTTTTATTGTGTTTTCACTTTATGTCTTTCATTCGCAAATTTTCACTAATTCCTTATAGTTGGTAAAAGAGTGAAAATATGTCTAAGAGTAGGTCCTTTTCTGATTCAAGCTTTAGAGTAGTACAAAGTCAACAAAATAGGAAAGGTGGCGGTAAAGCTACTACCATAATGTCATCATTAACTGCTTGGGTGGTTGACTCTAGCGGGTGCCCGAGGTTAGTGATTGAGAAACTTGACTAGACTAGTTGGTTCAACTGGGAACTGGCCAAGGTTTCAATCTGGTTTGCTATAAAAAACCAGTTGATTAAAAAATCAGTGTTAATTGGTATGAACTAGTAAAAAATCAATTCAACTGATGAACCAATTTCATTTTAAATTGGTTATTAATTCTTTTATTTTAACAAAAATTAAAACTAAATAAATTTAAAATAAAAACTCAAAATTAAAAACCTTAAGCTTCGCTAACTTACCGACATAAAAGGTAAGCAACAGTGAAGCTAAGAAAGGTCCAAAAACGTAGCGACTACAGGGATTCACATTGTCCTCTTTTTCATTTTCAATCTTCTTTATCCTTTTTGTTCCTTCTATTTTCTAATTTATATCCTCTCCAAAGTCCAAACATCAAACCCAAAACATATATTCAAGAACTACGTTTCAAGAATTAAGACCTAAGCTTTCAAAGAGGTACTTTTCAAGTTTGTTGTACATTTGTTGTTTCTTTTATTTTATTTAAATATGTGTGTGGATTCAACTAAAATCTAATAGGAGTTAATTGTTAATGTTTTATATATATATATATATTTACATTTTTTATAATTTTAATATATTTATATAATATTAAGTATAATTGTAACGTCACACTGGTTGAACTAGTAGTTAAACTGATTGAACTAATTGAATTAGTAACCAATAAGATCATCAATTCACTCATTGGTTTGATTTCTCAAAAATTAAATAGGGTTGACCCCCTAGCGAAAATCGTCTAGGGACCCAAGATGGGTGCCTACGAAATGCTTTGGGGAGGTATCTCTAGGGTACTTATTTCAGCCATCTAACTGCCAATTTCTATATTACTACACATTTTGAGTTTGTAAGCCCTTCACTAATGCATCATCAGATTAAGTGTTAGAAAATTTTAGTGAGTCTCAAAGGTTGTAAAAGAAATGTTTAGTTTACAAGTTATTTTCTACTTCAGTGTCCAGCATAGAGTATTCTTTTGATGTGGAGTTTTATGACACTTCTACCATTGATAGTCGCTTTGGTTGAGGTGCAAATGTGAAGTTTTTACTCTAGCATAATGAGTTTGGTGTTTTGAGATGTTAGGTATCTATTTCTAAGTAGTTCGAGTTTCTTCTCCCTTCACTAAGTGATAACATAATGTTATCTCTGAAAGGATACTTCAATATGTTCAATAGTTATTTTGCTTGTAGGTTTACTTTACCTTTAGACTATTTTATGTTAGATGTAGTGAGAAGCTATTGAGCATGTCTAAGTTAGTTCGTATATAACGTTTCTATTTGTTTCATTGGGTTTTAACAATAGCTATTTTGCTTAGGCCTGCCAATCTCTTTAGACAATTTTTGTGCTTTATTTAGGTGTGTAAGGTGCTAATGAGCCATTTTTTCATGTTTTTCCCACACCAAGTAGTTAATTCTAAGAGGATTGCCTTCTTCATAGTGGCCTTAGATTCTTTGCTTGTGATAAGGGTTAGGCATCCCTTGTGAGTGAAACAATTCTCCATCCTTTATTCACTTAGGTCAAATCCATTGAGAGTTTCAAGGAGGCCGACTTATTTGAGTACCTCTTTAATGTCACTTATATGTTTACAATGGGAACTTAGCATATTTTTTCTTTGATTGACTATTTGTGCATTAGTTATTCTTTATTCATATTCTCATCAACATTTGTGTTTATTTGTATTCTTTTTTTCTTTTAGTAGGAACGAATGTTGATCTAGCTAGGATATGTACTAGGAGCGTAAAAGGTAGTTCACATGATAGGTGTACATGAATAGTACTATAATGAGGCATCACCATCCGGTAGCATTTGAGAGCCTCATGTTGGTAATCGAACGAGGTGCGTGTTTCAGTTCCTCCAGTAGTGCATCCATCTAGTGTAGTTAAGGTGCCCTAAGTAGTGCTTTTTAGACTAGATGAGAAGCATACATATGTTTCAACCATAGAAGGTACTTATCTATAGTCAGCTTGTCCATTTCATGTTGGTGATAGCAATGACTTTTTCACTATAGTTTATGTCAAAACTATGGATTTAACTCTCACTAGGACGTATATAAGACTGCCTTCAACATTAATCCCATGAGAGGCTTAGTGAGTTAATATAACTAGAGAAAGTTAGAGTTGTACTATTCTACCAAATTTATTAAGATAGTTCTTAGTGACTTTTTGTGGAAAAGTGTTCATTTTGCACTAGTTTATTTTGCATACTTGTTCTTATATGTAGTGTTTTATGATTTATTTATGTTTGTTCTTTGTGTTTTTCTAGATGTAAGCTTGGAACTTGGTTTAGTAGATATCCTACCTAACAAAAGGGGTTATAGTGATAATATCGGGACTTAAAGAAAAGCTACCAAGAAGTTTACTAAGCTGCAAAAGGAGTATAAACAACTAAACGTGTGGTATGCTAAGGAGGTAAAGATTAGGAAGAAGTTTCTGGGGTCTTTTACTAGAAAACACTTATTAGTGTTGCGTGCAAGGATGCAGTTAAAGAATTTAAGATTTTAACAAATTCTTTGAGGTTGTTAAAATAGAGGTGATAGTGATCTTTGAGCAAATTTTCTAAGGTTGACATCGTATTTTAAGCAATACTAGGCAGTACCATTTGAGGACTAGTTGACATTAGAGCCTATCAATCTTTCTACTTGAGAGCTTGGAAGGGTGCCCAAGGCTAGCGCAAATGCAATGGTAGAGGATCCTCTTGGTGCCACCCTACTAGAGTATATGTATTTCTTTAGAGTAGGAAAAGTATATTCAAAATTTTACTTTCTCTTTTGTTTTTTCTAACCACATAGCACTTTTCTCTAGCTTTAGTAGCGTCCTGGCCTATTTTTTGAATTTTATTGTTCTTTTCAGCAGCCAATTATTGAGTTGATATTTTTTGATCACTATAGGTGATTACTCTCTTCTTGTTTAAGAAAGTTTTTCATTTATTCATGTCTATTCATAACTTAACCAAATAAATGACAATTAAATGTTTTCAGAGGATTAATATGAGCTCAATGTAAAGTGAGGATATGAGTGAACGAGACTCCAAGCCTCTTTTATTGAACTTTGCCACTAGTCCCTATGAAGGGGTCTTATCAAATCATGTAAAGGGGCACATAAGATCAAAATCAAGTTCCACTAGGGGGGTCTATTTGTGATGATCCATCAATTGACTTAGAATTTGCTTAGTACCTTAATCTTCTTGTGATACATGATTAATTCCATCAAAATCAATTTAACCCCTAGTAGATAAATTTTTATTGAGCCAGTTAGAAAGTCCCACATGTAAAATAATATGCCAGTTATCAATATTTTCTATTTATATATATATGTATAAAATTTTATATCTTAGAATTTATTAATTTAATTTCCAAAATATAAATAGTTTATTTTAATTAATACTCTACTATTTATTTTGTACTTAAATCAAATATCTATATTTGTTAATATGAAGTGTCACAACCAATAAGATCCAGTCTTGTGGTCTATTAATTTCTTGTCTCAGCAACCTATGTAGCATTTTATGTAACATGCTCTACAACATCTCTACTTCACCTTCTCTTAGTACAAAAATTGTTACATTAGAGTTCTTTCCTAAAAGATCTAAATGTGGATGAATCAAGTATTTAATAAAAACATTAGGTACAATATAAATAAACCAAATATATATAAAACTAAAGCAATTGCAAAACAAACAAGATTGAAGAATAGTCACCATTAAAATAGGAGATAATAAAAGTTTAATTTAAAAAATTACCTTCTTGTCTTTGCAAATGAAGGCAAAAATGAAATCTTTCTTGCTTGGGTCATCAAAAATAGCAAATAATGGCTTGGAAAAGAAAGCATGAAGTAGTAAAATTGGAAATAGAAGCAATAGTGAGAGAATTCAGAAATGAGCAAAGAGAGTAAAGGCGAGATAATTTGGAAGAGATGGAGGGAAAAATAATAGGGAAAAAACATGGGGATGGGAAAAACATGTTTAGGGAGAGATTAGTTTAGGTTATTCTAATTTTAATTTAGGGCTAGTTTTATCTTTTTCATTCAAATGGAGAACAAATTCAGAACTTAAATTTCAAATGGGGAGTGTAGAACCAAAAAGAAAAAAACAAGTAGAGACTAATTCCCAAAATGAAAGTACCTTTGGCTACTTTTCTCTAATTAACCATTAAATCATTAGTTATGTACTATATATTGTTTTATCTAAAAATTATTTGCACACTAAAAAACCTTATTTTAAAAATTATTAAATTTTAAAGAAATATGATTATGAAAAATGATCACTTGATTATCCATAGAAATAGGTGCTTATCCTTCTCATAAGGAATGAATATATTATAATTTTTTAATCAAATTACAATATTTAAATATTTTTACTTACATATATATGAAGAAAAATAGTCTGCCATCTAACACATTTTTTATACTTTACTAACTAAACTTTTTTTTGTAGCACTTTACTATTCAAACATCACTATTTTTTATTTTTACCTTACCATATATGAACAAATTCTAGTAGAATATTCTACTAGAATTGCAAGGCCCTCCTTTTTAAGTTATTATAGTCAATTCTTCCACTCTAAAAGAAATTTCATAGTTCACAATATAACATTTTATTGCAAAAACCTTGCACAACAAAAAATATGAATCGTTGCCAATAGATTGAACATAGGAAACAATATTTATTTTTTTGTGAATATATATATTTATAAAATAGTCAACAAATAAAAATGTTCCAAAAAAATTAGTTTTTCATAGACAAAGTTAATATTTTGTTGTCAAAAGTCTAAATATTAGTAAGTCATGTAATAGGAATCATAATGATATATTTTGTTGCAAAATATGTGATTTTAAATGACAAAGTATTTTGTGCCTCAAGAAATTTTTGTGCAACAGATGTTTTTGTTCCTGAAGACTTCCATTATCAACAAAGTGTAATGTTCCCAAAAACGTTTTTGTCATATTTGATATTCAATTAATAATTAAAAATTATAATACCATTTGCAATAAATTAATAATTATTTTTAATTTATATATTTTTTAATTTTCATCCCAAATTAGCTATTAATTAAATTACCATATGAATAGTTTTATAATTTTATACATAGATATAAATACTTACACAATTCAAATAAATTGAGAAAGCAATTCATAAAAAAATTATAATTAAATTAATAATAAATTATTTTTTAAAACATTACATCTTAATTTAATGCACCAAATCTTACAATACAAAATATAAGGTAAATGACTGATGAAGGTGAGAGTTATATTTTACTGGATTAGGCTAATGTTTTGGGTAATTCGATTTGGTTGGTTAAGTGATCCAACTCTAGAAGAACTTAGGCTAAGATTTACATTTACAAGCAAATCTTAGGCTAATTGAGGTACCTTAAGCTAAGGCACTTCGACAGTTAAGTCAACATAGAGTCAACTAGAATAACTGAGCAGTAGAGTGAGGATTTTAGTAAGAAATGACATACCTTAAGAGTGATTAGTAATGGGGTATTAATAGCCTTCTCAAGGAGGAGGATATGTCTAAGATGCCTTTATCATGTGTAGAGAGGTTTTGTCCTTGTATGGGGAGCTTTAGGTCTTTTCCATCCTTATACTATTTTAGGTGGTCTCACATCCACCTTTCAAAGATAGAATAGTGCATTGGTGGTGCACCTCCTATCAGGAGTGGTGACAAGGGTGGTGCTAGGGTGGCATGTGCCATTAATGCAGAAGCACGTTGCTTGTCAGGGCATTTAATACAGTAGAGAAATGATTTACTTCTGAAATGACCTCTCTAACTAGCTTCTAGCGGGGACGGTCATCAGGGGCTGTAGTGCTCGGGCCCTCTCATTAGAGATGATGGAGACTGCACGCTTGATCTAGTTATTACGTATTGCTCAGGTGCCAAGACAAGCGGGTGGTCGATTAGGGTTGACAATCTAACTGGGCCTCATAGGCAAGATGGGCCTTGAAATGTGCTCTTGGGTTGATAGCTATTGGGTTAGGCTTGCTGGGCTAACTCATATCATAAGTCCTACCTACTCCTGATTCTTAGTCAAGCCTATCGACAAGATAGAGCGGGGAGTAGTTATGTTGTTGAATGGCAGTTTAAGAGAATCGACCAAGCTTAGAAAGTGTCGACTAAAGTTTTGTATATTTAACTAGGGTTTTGGGCATTCAACTAGATTTGTGGTGTATTTAATATGCCTGTTATATTAAGCCATGCAAAGCACCACACAATGACTATGCAATTATTACCACCGATTAGGTTCTTACGCCCAGGTGTAGACATAGTTAAAACACCCATTTTTCACTGTCATTGCTTTGTGTTTGGTTGAGTGGCACATTTACAATGCATCCGTCTCTTGTCGAGTACCTTAGAGTTCATTTAAGTTTTGTAAGTTTTTCTTTCTGCCTTTTCAAACTTAGTGTTTCCTTAAGTATGTCGACTACTTTCGATAGTGAGGCTACTATTTCATATGGGGCACCACTCTAGAGAAGTGCATTGGGTAGTTCATCAAGTAGTAGCTCAACCTTCAGCAGCTTAAGTGATGACCATGGTGCTTTTAGGGGTACGTTAGCCCGAGCGAGGTGCCAGTGTTGCGTGGTCAACTTTTAACTCCTAATTACTATAGTGAAATCATCTAAAAAAAACTTTGGTTGACCTTGCACGCATCAGGGATCTTTGTTATGTTCATGCTGAGTTCAAGTTGATAGTCCCCAGTTTGTGGGATAAAATACATCGACCTCCAAAGAGGTGCATTACTGTGTTTGAGGAACCTTTCAAGTGTGGACTTAGGTTTTCTCTTACACCAACCATAATTGACCTACTAAGAGGTCTTGAGGTCTACATAACCCAATTGTTACCACACTACTTCTTGACCATATAGTTTTGCAGTTCTTATGCACTTTTCAACTAGTCAACTTTCTTCTCAAATTTCTCCAATCTCTTTCATCTCCAGATGTCCCAAAAGTTGGGTAGCACTAATAAGTTAGGATTTTATTATCTTATAACTAGGCTTCGTCAAAAATTTTTAGTTATACCATCTTCCTCCTATGGTTAGGAATAGAGAAAACATTTTCTATCTGTTCAGGGGTAGGGGGTTCAACTTTTTGAGGGGATAGTGGGTGGGTCACATCGAAATATTGGGTAATTCTACCCAAAGTTAGCCCAACACCTTTGTATGAAATCTAGTTAAGTTTGGCTAGATAAAGGCCTTAATATTTATCAAGGAGAGAAGTTTGGTGCCGGTTGGCAATACCAGTAGAGGATCAACTAAGTAGAAATCCCATTTGATTTTGCAAACTTACTTATCTGCATGTATCTTTGTGGTTGATTTTAATTGTTTATTTTTGCTCTTATCTTCTGTCTTGGCAGACATAAGAAAACTATGAATTATGTGTGGTAAGAAGTATTAGCCTGAGCATAGAGGAACGAGAAGCATTGCTAGTCTACGGTAGCTCGATGGGAGGTTGCCTTAGTCGTTAACCCATCACATTAACAAGTACGCCCATCTCTGTGCACGTCACTAGCTCAACCTGTGGCGACAACAAGGAGTAACCTTATTGGTTAGGGTAAGAGATAGATGATTGAATAGGTGGGTGTTAGAATAGTACCCTGTAAGCTAATTAAATTAGCCTTGTAAACTATTTTATTATAAGATAATTTTGATTGAATGATATTCATTATATGGCCATCTTCATCTTATGCTCTTTATTTTCTTCATTTGTATTTAGATGAATCTCATAGATCACACAAGACTATGGAACTTAGTTGTGCACTAGGTGGTGATCATGGAATAAGTCCTACACGATCATGATCTTAAATGTTCCAAGTCGTAGGATTTTATAAGATAGGGCATCTAAGGTCTAGATAGATTTACATTGACAATATATAAATCCAAAGGTTGGGTGTTGCTCTATTCTACGAGAAATCCTATATGAGATATGGATATATGTTGGTGGGTTCTTGTTAGAGAACATGACACTAAAGACCTACTTGGAGAATCCACCAGATAGCCAAAGTGCCATGTCGATAGTGGCAAGTTCTCTTGCTTACACTAGTGTATATTATTAGTTCTTTAACCCAAGGATCTATAGTAGCCTTGTGTTTTGCCTTTATGCTTTGACTTTTCCTTGGTCACTTAGTGGGCCATTTAGGTATGGATTGGGCATGAGTTGCTGGACATAAGGTTTATGAGATTCAAGAAGGAATCTAACTACTCATCTTTGTGAAAGGGAAGTGCATAGTTTTCTGAATGTGAGGTCACACAATGAATCAAACATTATGATAAGAAACATTGTATTGAGGCTATTAAGGAGCCGACTAATATCTAGCCCTAGGTCTCTTTTGGGAGATAGAAGACGAAAGGACCATATTTACATGGCACGCGTAATGCTAGAATTATTATTCAAGAGCATTTATTTTGGCTAATTAGTTGGGCTCCATGGGCTTGAAGTTGGACATCCACCATGGAGATTGCGTACTCTTTAATTAATGAGATTAATTGAATCGAGTCGCTTAGTTTAAAGGAGTTTAAACTAAAGTGAATATTTGATATTCTAAAAGTCACAAGGAGTTCTGAGCCTATGTCCAATGAATGGTAGAACCTAATGGGTCACATACAAAATCCAATGATATGGCCTATTGAAGGAAGGTGAATTTTTTAAGAGTTAGAAAATTCATGACCGTTTTTGGAAGAGGCAAAATTGTAGTCATTTTAACTTGATCAATTTAAATATTAAATTAATCAAATTAATTTAAGAGTTAAATTAAGATCAATTAATTAAAGGTTAATTAATTGATGTCACATGACTATCAATTGGCCAAAATTAATTTAAAGGTTGAGTTAATTTTGACTAGCTTAAATCGTCAAGCACTTTGACTTAAAAGTGAAGTCAAACGATTATTAACTAAATTAAATTTTTTAATTTAATTAAGTTGGAGAGATAATTTTTTGGGAGAATTATTAAATGACGAGTTCATTTAATAAGAATTAGAATTTAATAGTAAGACATTTCATTACATGAAATTTGTGCTTCAATTAAATTCACTAATCACAAAGTTAGTGGCGACCTAAGCAAGGGACACTTGGCATCACCTCCTTGTGGGAGATGTGTGATCAATCCTATATATAGATATAGTGGAATGGCCAGCCATATGGTGTGTGAGGTGTGCACATTTTGTGTGATTTTCCCCAAACAATATTGTGAAGTGAGAATTTAAGTTGTTAGCCTCCCGTTATTCTATCCTTCTCCCTCCTCCATCCACCTCAATATTCCCAGCCTTCCTCCCCTGAATCTATGAATATTTTCCAGCCTTTCTGTATAAATAGGCCATATATTTTGTGTGTGGACGTTTGCATTAGAGGCAATCTATTTTGGTTGCTTTTGCTCTTGATTGGAGCAGTTTCTGGCAGCTAGTTTTTGCTTCTTCTGGGAGTACCTTTGGAGTTCTGATCAGCTTGAAATTTGGACTGTAGAATCTTCAAAGGGTTGAGGAGTTCCAGGAAAATCTTCAGCCCAAAATAGGATTCCATCCAAGGAAACATTGGTGGTGGTCCTGCTGTGCCGGTGAAGAGCCCATTTGACGGTTGAAAAGAGTTTGACTCTTGCTCTTTGTTTTTTGCCATCACCAAGGTATTTTACCCTTAAAAATATGAATTTCATGTATGTTTTGATCCTTGTTTCATTTTTGTGTACTATGTTTTTCTGTGTTTTGTGAAAATATTTGGACCCTGGTGCCACACAAACCTACAAGTGGTATCGGAGCCATATTTATGCATGGACTTGGATTTTGCTTGGCATGGATGATTGGTTTTTGTGAAGAACTGATCCAAATCACCATATACATGATCCATATGATGGGTTGGAGTGTATGGATGAACTTGCTTGTGGCTCATTGATTGATGGATTGAATCATGCTATTGTGTCCTTTAATTGTTAAATCATATGATGGGCATGTTTTGATTCAATTTTATGATGTTAAATTTTAATTTGACATTGGTGAATTTTATTTTCTGATATATCATGTTTTGAATTGCCTTAAGTTGTTTTGGTCTTTTTTGGGTCCAACAAGATTGGATATAACTTGAGATTTTTGAAGATTAAGAGTCTTGCATAAACTTGTTTTTCAAGCATCTATGGGCACTTTAAATTTTAGTTTTAAATGATTTTTTAATCTAAAATCTTCATACATATTGTGTGTTTTGATGTTTAGAACTTGTTCTAAAAATCTTGGTGCACAAAAGTTGAGCCAAAAATGGCTTAACTCACACTTGACCCTAAAACAGGGGTTCTGCAGGCAGTTGGCAGCACAAGGTAAGGCTGTGATCAAAATGTTGCTGCCCAATCATGAGCTAGCCTTGGCCAATAGTTCCCAATTTTTTCTTGAGCAAATTTTGAGCTTTTTGGGTTCCTTTCGTTACCATGGTGGTGTTGAGACGCACATAATGGTAAAGGTCTGTGTGGCATTAAGATCCAAATATTTTTAAAGAAAAACTGAATAAATTAGCCCACAAAACTATCCAAAGATCTATACATGCATAGAATTTAGATTTAGAAGAGGAAAATACCTGGGTGAAAGTAGAAAATTCGAAGAGCTAGAGAAATCTCTTCAACTGTCAAATAAGCTCTTCACCGGCGTAGTAGAATCATCACCAATTTTTCCAAGATGGACTCCTCTGTTTTAGCTGAAATTTTTATGAGAACTCCTAAACCCTTTGAAGATTCTACAGTCCAAATTTCAATCTGATCAGATCTCCAGAGGTACTCCAAGCAGAGGCAAAAACCGGCTGCTAGAAACAGCTCCAACCAAGAGCAAAAAGCAATTAAATGAGATTGCCTCTAATGCAAATGTCCACACACCAAATCAATGGCCAATTCTCTATAGAAAGGATGAAAAATTATACAAAGAATAATGGGAGGAAGGCTAAGAATATTGTGGTGGAAAGAGGAGGGAGAAGGAGACAGTGAAGAGAGACTAACAACTTAGATTCCCACTACGCAATACTGCTAGGAGAATATCACACAAAATGTGCTCACCTTGGCCAGCCACTCACTATATCTATATACAGGAGTTGTCACACACCTCCAACAAGGAGGTGATGCCAAGTGTTCCTTGCTTAGGTGGCCACTAACTTTGTGATTAGTGAATTTGATTGAAGCACAAATTTCATTTAATGAAATATCATATAATTAAATTCTAATTCTTATTAAATGAACTCTGCATTTAATAATTCTCCCAAAAATTATCTCTCCAACTTAATTAAAATAAATACTTTAATTTAATTAATAATCATTTGACTTAACTCTTAAGTCAAAATGCTTAACATCTTAAGCTAGTCAAAATTAACTCAATCTTTAAATTAATTTTGACCAATTGGTAGTCAAGTGATATCAATTAATTAACCTTTAATTAATTGATATTAATTTAACTCTTAAATTAATTTGACCAATTTAACATTTAGATTGATGACTACAACGTCATCTCTGCAAAAATGGTCATGAATTTTTTAACTCTTAGAAAATTCTCCTTCCTTCAATAGGCCATGTGATTGGCTTTTGTGTATGACCTATTAGGTTCTACCATTTATTAGATATGGATTCACAACTCCTTGTGACTTTTTAAATACCAAATATTCACTTTAGTTTAAACTTCTTTAAACTAAGCGACTCAATTCAATTAATCTCATTAATTGAAAAGTACCCAATCTTCATGGTCGATGTCCAACCTCAAGCCTATGGAGTCCAACTAATTGGCCGAAATGAATGTTCTTGAAGAACTATTCTAGCATTGTGTATACCATGCAAATACGGTCATTCCATCTTTTTTCTCCCAAAAAAGGCTTAGGGTAAGATAATTTTTAGCTCCCTAATAGTTTTAATACTATGTGGGCAATATATTTTTCAGCTCTCTAATAGTCTCGATACTTTGCTTCTATTCATAATGTTCGATTCCCTTTTTGAACCTATATTTGGAAATACCTTCTAAAATTATCACATCACCTTGTGTAAGGATTTCTTGGAATCGATCATTGTAGAACATGTACGAGATACATTTGTACTTCACAAAGATGAGGAATCATATTCTATTTTGGATCTTACAAACCTCTATGCTAAGTAGCTCATACCCAATCTCAACCTAAAATATGTGCTAGGTGGTTAAGAAAGAGTCAAAGCATGAGAACTGGACACAAGGTTACCATTGACCCTTAGGTCAGAGGACTAATAATATGCACTAACATAAGTAAAAGAACTAGCCACTGCCGACTTGCCGCTATAGCTATCTAGTAGATTCTCTAGTGGGTCTTCAGTACCTTGTTCTCTAACAAGCACCTACTAACTTGCAGTTGCTCATGGAATGGAGCAATCTCAAACCTTTAGATTTATGCATTGTTAGTGAACGTTTATCTAAATCTTAGATGCCCTATGTCATAAAATCTTATGACTTGGAAGATTTAAGATCAAAATCGTGTGAAACTTATTCCATGATCACCACCCAGTGCGTGATCTAGTCCCGTTGTCTTGTGTGATCTAAGGGCTTTATCCAAATGCTAGTGAAGTAAATAAAGAGCATAAGATAAAAATGGCCATATAAAGAATATCATTCAATCAAGATTGTACTATGAGTGCAATAGTTTACAAGGCTAATCTCATTAACTTGTAGGGCTTTATTCCAACAATCTTCCACTTGCCCTAAAGCCAATACCCGGTGGCCTTGAGACCCATCTTCATAAAATGTCCTCCAAAGACCTTCAGCTTTTAGAGGTTTACATAGTGGTTCTAATATATTCTCATTTGAGGCAATTTTTATCCACTTAGTTGTCACCTCTATTAATTGATATCATATATCAAATGATAATGTATTTAATATGTCTAGATCATTGATGATATCTTGGCTCAAGTCCCAAATTATCTTTCAAAGACAATCACAGGCTCATGCACATTAGGTACTACATCTAACCCTTGGATGAAGTTTTTACCCAAACACCTTCTTTTGTGATTTCTAAAACTACAAAGTATTTCACCTTGGTGGTTATCTTGGCCATGGTGTTTAGTTGGAACTCTTCCAACACACCATGTTGCCATTAAGGCAAAATATGTATCCAAAATTGGACATTAGGTCATCTATATCAGATTGAAAACTTGAATCCGAGAACCCCTCAAGTTTCAATTCTCCATTGCCGTATACTAAAAATAAGTCCTTAGTTCTTTTCAAGTACTTAAGGATTGCTTCTATAGCTATCTAGCGACTCTCATCGGGATTGGATTGGAACCTACTCGTAATATTTAGTGAGTGTGCCACATCCGGTCTACTACATTGAACTGTATACATTATGCTTCAAATAGCGGAGGCTTAAAGTATGTGAGATATTCTTCATTTCTCTTCCTCAGTCTTAGGGGCCATAAACTTCACGAGGTGAATGGCATATCCGAAAAGGAGGAATCCCCTATTGGATTCTTCTATACTATACCTCTTTAGTATCTTGTTCAATGTATGGGATTTGGAAAAGCTCCAGCATCCTCTCTTTGATTTATTTCTATAGATATGTATTCTCAATACGCAAGATGCATTTTCTAAGTCCTTCATGAAAAATTATGCAGATAACTATGCTTTAGTACACTCTGACATTCCTACCTCATTCTTTGTAAGAAAAATGTCGTCGACATAATGCACAATAAACTATACGTTACTCCCACTAGCCTTTTCGTATGCACAAGGTTCATACACTTTTTTGACAATGTCAAAAAATTTGACTATCTTATCAAAATGTATGTTCCAAGTTCGAGATGCCAATTAAAGTCCATAAATAGATCTCTAGAGTTTGCAAATCTTTTGCTCACTCCTCTTGGATGTAAAACCTTGTTGTTGTTACATATAGATTTTTTCTTTAATGTTGCCATTGAGGAAAGTGGTTTTTACATCCATTTGCCATATCTCATAGTTATAATATACAGCTATGGCAAGTAGAATCCCAATAGACTTAGGCATAGCGATTGGTGAAAAGGTCTTTGAGTGTAACCTTTTGCCACTAGTTGTGCCTTAAAAGTCACCACTTCTCCATCTACCATAAGCTTTTGCTTATAGATCCACTTGCAACTAGTGGGAATTGTTCCCTTTGGTGGATCTACCAAAGTCCATACTTTGTTTGAGCACATGGAGTCTATTTGGATCTCATGGCTTCAAGCTAACATCCTGAATATATATCCAACATAACTTCCTTATAGGGCTTCAGATCTCTATCCAATTGACTCATCTCATAAAGAAATTCAAACTTTTTAGGTTACTTCTTGATCTGATTCGACCTTCTTAGAGGTTGTTACTAGGCTCTATGATATTTATTTATTTCTACTACTTATGGGATTTATTGATCATCTTGAACTTCACCAAGTTCAATTACAACACCTTTTCTATCTTATAAAAATTTCTTTTTCAAATAGTGACATTCCTCAAAATAAGCACATTTTGTCCAGAGGGATCATAAAAGTAATAACCCATAAACTCTCTTTGGTAACCTTTAGATAGTGGTAAGAGGGTGCTTCCCTATGCTATATCTCATATGGTGTCTTTGGCATTGACTTTGAAGGTACTATATTTAGTAACCTCACTGTTGTTTCTAAGGCGTATCCCTAAAAGAATATAAGCACATCGAGAAAGCTCATCATGGAACGTACCATGTCTAACAAGGTATGGTGTCTCCTCTTAGCTACTCCATTGCATTGGGGTGTGCCAGGTGGAGTCTATTGAGAGAAAATTCCACTCTCCTTTAGGTAATCTAAGAATTTGGTACTTAAGTATTTTTCTCTCGATCTAATCGAAGGGATATAATACTAAGTCCCTTTTATTTTTCTACTTCATTGTTATACTCTTTAAACTTTTCAAAGGCCTCGGACTTGTACTTCATAAGATACATTTGTCTGAACCGACTATTACCATCTATGAAGGCGATGAAGTAAGAATAGTCTCCTTTCCACTAACTTTTAGTGGTCTACAAACATCAATATGGATCAAATCCAAAAGATTCATAGAGTGCTCCATTTATCCTGCAAAATGACCTTTGGTCATTTATCCCTTCAAACAAGATTCACAAATAGAAAGGTCCTCAATGCCACAAACATTTAGTGTTTTGAGAGATTTTAACTTATTTATCCTATTTTTGGAGATATGATCAAGTCTTGCATGTCATAACATAACATCTTCTTGGATATCTAATTTGCTTACGTAGTTGAAACTGCATTAGTAATGGTTAAGAATCCAATATGTACAATCCTTTGTAAAGTGTACCTTTAGCAATTAAAGAACTCATTCTTTAATACTTTCAATCTCCTATTTGATATGAAAAGATCAAATGCTCCATTATCTAAAACAGTAATTGAAATAATATTTTCAACAATATATGGTACATTATAACAAAGATCCAATACAAGAATTGAGTTCTCTAAGTTTAACTTATTGAATGCCTTCGGCTTTGGACATAACTCTTGCTCTTTAGCTAAGGCAGTGAATCATATCCACATCACTTAGTTCTATTCTTTTTTTTATTCTTTATAACAACTTACAAAGAAAAGAACCACATGTGATATCATATATCCATGAAGAATTTAACCTAAAATGCACTTTAATAAAGTTAAACCCTTTTTAAGGGTTGCAAGATATTCCTTGCACTAGTACTTCCAATGACCTATTTTGACCAAGTAGAAACAAATAATATCAACTATTTCCTTTATAATTTTCTTAACTCCTCTGGATGCCTTCAATGGTTGTTTTCGTTTAGAGGAAGAACATTTCCTCCTTTACCTCCCTTTCTAGTACTTCTTGGGCCCATAGATGTCGATGAGGAAATAAGTGTTAAGGGTTTGCCCTTATCGTGGTATTCATCTTCTAGATCAACACTTTGATCAATAAAACTCGGTGAGAATATGAGGATCAAATCCTCAATGAGGTAATTGTCCATTACTATGTCTAAGTAGAAAAAAGCTTCTCCAAGCCCAATCTTCTTTAGATTGAAATTGATGACACATGACTTCATATCCATTCTAGCTTGAAAGGTCTCTTTTAACAACATGAACTTCTCATACCTCATTTGCTTAACAACTCTTTGTAAATTTTAGCCAAGGTACCATTTATGTGTCTTTGAGACTTTTAAAGTTTGTAGATGCCATCATGAGACTAAGGGATAGGATGATTCTAAGCCCAATTCATGAACGTTTCACATGTATCTAGATCGACATTAATTCCAAAGAGATTAGGAGTAGGAAAATATAGGACATATATCCGTTTGTAGAAATCTAGAATGATTTTTGAGGTTAAGTTAATCATGGATGTTTAGCCTGATTGGTTTATTGTTTTTCAAAATAACATTGAGTGGAATTATTAGCCATTTTTTGAGATTTCACAAATCATCAAAGGCAAAAAAGGGAATATAACCATCTTATTGAATTTGATATTAAAAACATGTTCATGGTCATTCAAGTATGTTTTCTTCCTACTATTTTATCAAATTCTTCACCCCCAAGAAGAATTTGAAAAATTAAAATTTTTAGTGAGAATCAAGACCCCAATGACTTGCC
The DNA here is from genome assembly GCA_014898725.1 of Jacaranda copaia. Lineage (NCBI taxonomy): Eukaryota > Viridiplantae > Streptophyta > Magnoliopsida > Lamiales > Bignoniaceae > Jacaranda > Jacaranda copaia. Next base: position 1,347,123 of record JACGDI010005831.1, read on the forward strand.
AATGGACCCTCATGACCAAGTGCATTCATGAGCAATCAAAGAGTAAGCAACTTTTGCTAATTGCATCTTATCCAACTCTTGATATATTTTTCCTTACTTTTCATACAGACCTACGTGATCATGTGTCATCTATACTACTAAGCATTGAGTCCAACCTACTAATCATACTTTGATTTAAGATGGCCTCATGACATCCCCCATGACCGATTGATAATGTGTGAGGTTTCTGAAGTCAAAGGTGTATTTCATGCTAAGTGTATACTCACAACTTTCCTCCTAAGCATGACCCCCGTGACTGAATGCTATCACATAAAATCGATAGCATCGTCATAGCATGCACTATTGGTGGAAGTCTTAGATTAATTAAAACTCTTTTAATTTCTATCTATTTAGACTTAATGTTTGAAAACAGTTAGACCTTCTAAGTTGAGAGTTTATGCTTGCAAAGATCTCATCATTTCTATGTTCTTATTTAGGTTCTCTATATCCTAATATGTATATCATACATCAATAGGACATGGAAATCATAAATAAATAAATAGCCTAGCATGCTCTTAGGATGAGATGACCATGAGCTTAACCAAATGATGCACTTAGAGCCATAGATGCATAACTTCGGTTAATTTTAAGTGGGTTGAATTAAACTAAACTATTACATGAGAGTATCCCATACATTCATAGACCTTCAAATGACCTCCATGCCTCCATAGGACTCTTTGCTTCATGCAACATTTACATAAATGAAAATCCTCACTCTTAGTGGTTCTACTCTCATAACCTTTACAAGACAGAATAAAAGATAGACAAGTCCCATTTAATACAACCCATTTCAACAATTGAAATAAATAAAATCAATATTACAAGCTCATGATCCTCCCCATTTATTCATCATTATTCAACATTTAAATGAATAATAAATAAACCATGTATTGACATTCAATTCTAACAATTAAGCGCTGATAAAATTAAAAAATAATTGGTCATGCAAAAACAAGCATAACATCTATGCATCATATTTTTGCTATGTTTGGAGATCAACTTAAACAAGTTTTAAAAGCAATTAAATGTGTCCAACAAATTTTTTGAGAGTTTGCACAATATTTGTGCAACCATTATGTGTGTTTCAACACCACCTCAATCACTAAAGGAATTTAAAAAGTTCAAATTTCACTGGAGACCAAATTAGGCACTGCTAATTGGGGCAAGCTCAAGGTTGGGGTGCAACCAATTGGTTACAACCTTGCTAAGAGCTACTAATTGCCAATAGCACCTAATTTTGGGGTCAAGTGCGAATCAAGCTAATTCGTTGACCCCAAAATAGAGGTGCTGCCGGCAGTTGGCAGCTTTTGGCAAGGTTGTGACCAATTGGTTGCTCTTCAACCTTGAGCTTACCTCGGCCAACAGTGCCCAATTTGGTTTTGAATGAATTTTGAGCTTTTTAAATTCCATTAGTGACTGACGTGGTGTTGAAACACACACAATAGTTGCACTAATGTTGTGCAAACTCTCAAAAAATGTGTTGGACACATTTATTTGCTTTTAAAACATGTTTAAGTTGATCTCCAAATATGGAAAAAATATGATGCATAGATGTTATGCTTGTTTTTGCATGACCGATTATTTGTTAATTTGATTAGCACTTAATTGTTGAAATTGAATTTCAATTCATGGTTTATTTATTGTTCATTTAAAATTTCAATGAATGATGAATAAATAGGGATGATCATGAGCCTGTAATATTGATTTTATTTATTTCAATTGTTGAAATGGGTTGTATTAAATGGGGTTTGCAGGTCTCTTGTTCTATCTTGTAAATGTTATGAGAGTAGAATCACTAGGAGTGAGGTTTCCTTTCTCTTATAAATGTTGCAAGGAGCAAAAAATATCCAAGGAGCCTTGAAGACCTATGAATGTATGAGATACACTCATGTAATAGCTTAGTTTAATCTACCTACCTAAAATCAACCAAGTGATGCACCTATGGCTTTAATTGCATCACTTGGTTAAGCTCATGGTCATCCCACCATAGGAACATACTAGGCTATTTACTTATTTACGCTTTCCATATCCTATTGATGTTTGAGTTGCATAATTATGATATAGAGAACCTAAATAAGAAAATAGAAATGATGAGATCTTTGCAAGTAAAACTCCTCACTTAGAATGTCTAAGTGTTTTCAAATATCCAGTTAAAATAGATATAATTTAAAAAAGTTTTAATTAATCCATGCCTTCCACCAATAGTGTATGCCTTGACGATGCTACCGATTTTGTGTGATAGCACTTAATCACGAGGGTCACACTTATGAGAAAAGCTATGCACTTAAACATAAGATGCACCTAAGCATAAGATGTGCCTTTGACTTAAGAACCCTCACGCCTTAGCACTCGATCATGGGAGATGTTGTGAATCGAAGTATGATTGGTAGTTTAAACTTAGACACTTAGTAGTGTAGATGGCACATGGTCACATAGTTCTATATGAAAAGTGAGGCAAAATACATCAAGAGTTGCTGAGATGCAATTGAAAAAAATTGCATACCCTTCGATTTCTCATGGATGGCACTCAGTCATAGGGGTCCACTTGTGAGTCCTTGTGATCTTGATTCTCACTAGAAAATGAGATTTCTTGAATTTTTCTAAGGGCGTTAAGGATTTTATAAAATAGTGGGAAAAAACATGCTTCAAAGACCATGAACATATTTTTAATATCGATTTTCTATCATGTGCTTATACTCTTTTTTTGCCTCTTGTAGATTTTTGAAATCTCCAAAAATAAAATGGCTAAAAATCCACTCACAAATATTTTTGGAACCAATAAACTTACTGGGCCTAACTTTCAAGATTGGTTGATAAATCTGAAGATAATTCTTAACTTTGAAAAGAGGACCTGTGTCCTAAATCAAAGTTCGCTGGACACATTGGGTGATGACCCTTCTGATGAGGCACGTGAAGTGTTCACTAAATTTTTAGATGATGATATGCAAGCAAGGTATCTCATGATGACATCAATGACCAATGAGCTCCAAAAGACTCACGAGCATATCAAGCATGCAAATGAGATCTATAAGCACTTGCAAGAGTTGTATGGTGTGCACTCGAGACACAAAAGGTTCACATTGTCCAAAAAGCTCTTTAGGTCAAGGATGATAGAGGGTTTGAGTGTTCATTATCATGGGCTAAAGATGATTGGATTCATCGAAAAGCTTTGTCAAGCATCGAAAAGTCTGGGCAACTTGATGTGATCATGGACACTAACCTCTATGTAGATTTGATCCTCCAGTTATTACCCCCATCATTTGACCAATTCATTATGGACTTTAATATGTCCAAGCAAGAGGTTACAATTAATGAATTGGTGAATATGCTTGTGATCATTGAAGCGATGATGAAAAGGGAAAAGCCTTTGATGCTTACTTCTTCCTCTAAGTTGAAAAGCCTAAAAGACCCAACAAAGGGAGATAAGAGAAAGAAAAGTTTTTTCTCTAAAGGAAAGCAACTCGAGAAAAGTTCTAGGAGGGTTAAGAAGAAAGTTGAGACTAATGCAAACTATTTTCACTATGGTAAAAAAGGGCATTGGACGAGAAACTGCAAGGCCTATATTGCAACCTTTGAAAAGGGTATGTTTGTTATTGAAATGCATCACATGACTAGTTTTTCCTCATGGGTATTCAATATTGTATGTGATTCTCACCTTTATAATCTATTATAGAGGATGGAAAAAAAAAGGAGTCTGCGTGAAAGAGATATGATCCCTCGTCTAGGAAATGGGGCAAGAGTTGTAGCTATTGTCCAAGGTATTATTAAGTTAAACTTGGGGAATTCTAGTATTTTGCTTAATCCAATTTATTATGTACCTAATCTTGTTAAGAACATTATTTCAATTTCCATTCTTAATAGTGAAGGATTTGATTTTTCTATATCAAATGGGATTTTGAAAGTATTAAAGAATGGTTCTTTGATTGCTAACAGTACATTGATCAACGGATTATACACATTTGATTCTCAAACTTCACTAATACATATTCAATCAAGCAAAAGAAAATTGGATAACCAAGAAGATGCCATTCTTTGGCATGCTAGACTTAGGCATATTTCTAAAAATAGGATGAACAAGATGGAAGTTCTCAAAGTACTAAAAGTTAGTTGCATTGAAGATCTTTCTACATATGAATCTTATTTGAAGAGAAAAATAACCAAGGCTCTTTTTGTAGGACAAATGGAGCTCTCCTTAAATCCTTTGGATTTTATCCATATAGATGTTTATGGCCTACTAAGAGTTAGTGGGAGAGGAGGCTATTCTTACTTCAACACTTTCATTGATGATTATAGTTAGTTTGGACATGTATATCTTATGAAGTACAAGTTTGAAGCCTTTGAAAAGTTCAAAGAGTATAAGAATGAAGTAGAAAAGCAGAAGAGACTTAGTATTAAAGTCCTTTGATCAGATTGAGGGGGTGAATACTTACGTATCAAATTGTTGGATTATTTAAAGGCGAATGGGATTCTCTCTCAATGGATTCCACTTGGCACGCCCTAGCATAATGGAGTAGCTAAGAGGAGAAACCATACCCTATTGGACATTGTACATTCCATGATGTGCTTTTTGATATGCCTATATCTTTTTAAGGATACATTTAGAAATGGTGAGGAGGCTACTAAATATAGTACCTTCAAAGACGGTGCCAAAAATACCACATGAGACATGGCATGGCAAAGCCCCTCTTATCAATATCTCAAAGTTTAGGGATCTCTTGCGTACATGAGATGGACAATGAAAGATAAGTTGGATAGTAGATCCACCTTGTGCGAGTTTTGTGAGATACCTTAGAGAGTCTATGGGTTATTACTTCTATGATCCCTCAGAATAGAAGGTGCTTGCTTCAAGGAACGCTCAATTTTTGAAAGATAAAAATTTCTATTAGATAGAAAGGGCGTTATCATTAAACTTGATGAAATTCAAGACAATCAAAAAATCTTACATGTGGTGGAAACAAAAGAATTGAAAAAACCTTGTATACAACTACTGAGAAGGCCAGATCAAATCAAGAAACAACTTGAAAGGTTCAAATTTCTTCATGAGATGGGACAATCAAATGATGATCCAAAGACCTATGAAAAGGCATCAGACATAGATTCGGGATGCTGGCTAGAAGCTATAAGATCCAAAATGGACTTTATGTACTCAAACAAAGTGTGGACTTTGGTAGATCTACTAGAGAGAATAGTTTCTATTGGTTGCAAGCGGATTTATAAGCGAAAGCTTGGGGTAGATGGAGAAGTGGTGACTTTTAAGGCGTGACTAGTGGCAAAAGGTTACACTCAAAGACTTGATATAGATTTCGAGAAAACCTTTTCACCGATCGCTATGCTTAAGTCTATTCAAAATTTTCTTGCCATAGCCACATATTATGACTCTGAGATATGGTAAATGGATGTAAAAACAACTTTTCTCAATGGTGACATTGAAGAAGAAATCCATATGGAGCAACCACAAGGTTGTGCATCCAAAGAGAGTGAGCAAAAGGTTTGCTAACACTAGATATCCATTTATGGACTCAAACAAGCATCTCGAAGTTGAAATATACGCTTTGACAAAATAGTCAAATCATTTGGCTTTGTAAAAAATATGTATAAGCTATGTGTGTATATAAAGGCCAATAGGAGTAGTGTACAGTTTATGGTGCTTTGCATTGAGGACATCCTTCTCATTAAGAATGAGGTAGGAATGTTAGAGTGCACTAAAGTATAATTATCTATTCAATTCACATTGAAGGATTTAGGAGAAGCATCCTACGTATTAGAAATATGTATCTATAAAGATAGATTGAAGAGGATACTAGGGCATTCCTAAATCATGTACATTGATAAAATACTAAAGAGGTTTAGTATGAAAGAATCTAAGAGAGGATTCCTTCCCATGGGACAGGGCATTCATCTCTTAAAGTCTATGGTCCCCAAGACTGAGGAAGAGAAATGAAGAATGTCTCACATATCTTATACCTCTGCTATTAGAAGTATAATGTACGCAATTCAATATACTAGTCCAGATGTGGCATACTTGATAAGCATTACGAATAGGTTCCAATCTAATATTAGTGAGAGTCACTAGATAGCCATAAAAGTAACCCTTAAGTACTTGAGATGAACTAAGGATATATTTTTGGTATACTTTAGAAGAGAATTGAAACTCAAAGGGTTTTTGGATCCAAGTTTCCAATCTGATATAGATAACCTTGAATCTATTTCTAGATTCATATTTTGCCTTAATGGCAATGCGATAAGTTGGAAAAATTTCAAATAAGATACCACGGCCGACTCTAAAATAGAGACGAAATACATCATGGTTTCAAAAGCTGCAAAAAATGGTGTTTGGATGAAAAACTGCATTCAAGAGTTAAATATAATATTTGGCATTGTTGAGTCGGTTGTTGTCTTCTATGATAACAGTGGTGTGATAGCATAAGCTAAAGAGCCAAGATCTTATCAACAATTTAAGCACATTTTGTGATGATATCATTTGATCCTAGAGATCATTGATAGAGGTGACATTTGAGTGAAGAGAGTTGCCTCAAAAGAGAACATAGTAGATCTACTGACTAAACCCCTATTGCAAGAGGTCTTTGAAGGACATCTTGAGAAGATAGGTCTCAAGGCCATGGGGCATTGGCTTTAAGGCAAGTGGAAGATTGTTGGAATAGTACCCCATGAGCCAATTAGATTGGCCTTGTAAACTATTTCATTGTAAGATAATCTTGATTGAATGATATTCATTATATGGCCATCTCCATCTTATGCTCTTTATTTTCATTAGTTACATTTGGACGAAGCCATAGATCACATAAGACTATGGGACTTGATAGTGCACTAGGTGGTGATTATGGAATAAGTCCTACATTATCATGATTTTAAATCTTTCAAGTCATAAGATATTATGAGATAGGATGTTTAAGGTCCAAATAGGCTTGCCTGATAATACATAAATCCAAGGGCTAGACATTGCTCCATTCCATAAGCAATCCCATATGAGATATGGATACATGTTGGTGGGTGCTTGTTAGAGAATAAGGCACTGAAGACCTACCTAAAGAATCTACTAGATAGCCGAAGCAGCATTCAGTAGTGGCAAGTTCTCCCACTTACATCGCCAAAATAATACTTTGCAAGTCAATGAGATTAGCATTGAAAACTATTTTACTCATGGTACAATCTTGATTGAATGATATTCTTTAAATAGCCATCTCCATCTTATGGTTTATTTCACTTCACAAGTATTTGGATGAAGCCTTTAGATCACCTATGACTATGGGACTTAGTTTGGTGACCATAGAATAAGTCTCACTCAATCTTAAATCTTCCAAGTCATATGATCTTATGAGATGAGGTATCTAAAATTTGGATAGACTTGCACTAATGATGCATAAATCAAAGAGTTTGAGATTGCTCCATTCTACGAGCAACTGTATGAGATAGGGGTACATGCTAGTGGGTGCTTGTTAAAGAATAAGGCATTGAAAACCCACTGGAGAATCCATTAGATAACCATAGTGGCAAGTCCGTAGTGGCTAGTTCTCCTACTTATGTTAGTGTATATTATTAGTCCTCTAATCTGAGGGTCCATGGTAACCTTATGTCCAATCCTCATGCTTTAACTCTTTCTTGACCACCTAGTGAGTCTTTTAGGTAGAGATTAGGTGTGAGCTACTTGGCATGAAGATTTGTGAGACCCAAGAGGGAATCCAACTCCTTATCTTTGTGAAGGGCAAGTGCATCTCCTATGTGTTTTATAATGATTGATTTCAAACAATTCTTATACAAGGCGATTTGACAATTGGGGAAGGCATTTCCAAAGATGAGGTCACAAAGGGTGTCAAACATTAAGAACAAAAACATAGTATTAAGGCTAGTAGAGAGCCGATAAGTATCATTCCCTAGGTTTTATTTGAGATATAGGAGATGGAAGGATCGTATTTGCATAGTACATGTAATGCTAGAATGGTTCTTTAAGAGCATTTATTTTGGTTAATTAGTTAGGTTCCATGGGCTTGAGGTTGGGCATTGACCTTGGAGATTGAGTACTCTTCAAGTAATGAGATTAATTAAATTGAATTGCTTAGTTTAAAGGACTTTAAACTAAAGTGAATATTTGGTATTCCAAAAGTCACAAGGAGTTGTGAGCCTATGTCCAATCAATTGTAGAACCTAATGGGTCATACACAAAGCCAATGACATGAACTATTGAAAGAAGGAGAATTTTCTAAGAGGTTGAAAATTCATGACCAATTTTTAGAGAAGGCAAAATTGTAGTTATTTTGGCTTGGTCAATTTACTTATTAAATTGGTCAAATTAATTTAAGAGTTAAATTAAGATTAATTAATTAAAGATTAATTAATTGATGTCACAAGACTATCAACTGGTCAAAATTAATTTAAAGGTAGAGTTAATTTTGACCAGCTTAAATTATTGGGCGCTTTGACTTAAGAGCTAAGTCAAATGATTATTAATTAAATTAAAATATTTAATTTAATTAAGAAGGAGAGATAATTTTTGGGAGAAATATTAAATAAAGATTTCATTTAATAAGAATTAGAATTTAATTACAAGATATTTCATTAGATGAAATTTGTACTTCAATTAAATTCACTAATCACAAAGTTAGCAGTCACCTAAGCAAGGGACAGTTGGCATCACCTCTTTGTGGGAGGTGTGTGACCACTCCTATATATGGATATGGTAGAGTGGCAGGCCAAATGGTATGTGAGATGTGCACATTTTGTGTGATTTTCTCCCAATAATATTGTGTAATATTCTGGTCTACTTGAGGTTGATTGTGGATGTCACGGTGAAAAACATCAATTTTGCAACTTGGCGCCTTTATTTTGGTCAACTACTGGGTTGATTGTAATCTTTAGGCTAAAGAGCCTTAATATCGAGGCTTGAGGCCATTGCTTGGGTCGACTACGAGGTTGACAATAAACTTTAGGTTGAAAGCCTTGATTTGGTAGCTTGAAGCCGCTGCTTGGGTCAATTATGGGATTGATGGTAAACTTTGGGCTAAAAGGCCTTGGTTTGGCAGCTTGAAACCACTTCTTAGGTTGACTACGGGGTCAACTACATGTTTCTGAATTATTGGGAAGGGGGCTATTATAGCGTTACAAGTAAATGATAGCAGAATTGCTGAAAACTTTATTTATATCAAATTATACAATGGCTATTACAAAGATTTTTATACATCAAATTTCTTTAAGTTAATAGCATTCCGTGGATGTGGAAGCTCATTGCCATTGGTGTCCGCTTGTCAATATGCATTGTGCTTTAACACTTTAATGACAGTATAGGGCCCTTCCCTTTTTGGGATGAGCTTGCAGATATTCTTTGACACTTCCATCTTCTTAAGAACAAGGTCTTCAACCTTGAAACTATGTGGTTGAATCCTTTTGTTGTAATTCTTTGCCATCTTTGATCTGTATCTCTACATAGTGTTATAAGCTTCTTATCGTAGCTCATCGGTGCTCTCTAGGTGGAGTTTTCTTTTAGATGTGTTTGTGATTAGATTGAAATGGATCACCTAGTAATTTGTTGTATCAATTCGGAGGGTATAACTGATTATAGACCAAGCTATAAGGGCTATGACTTGTAGCTGTATGAGAGGCTGTTCTGTATGCCCATAGCATTCTTAGAAAGTTGTCTGCCCAACTTGATCCAGTCCCTTCTAGTTGGGCTTTAAGGTGATCAATAATTATCCTATTTATTACTTTTGTTTGGCTATTAGCTTGCGGGTTCTCGACTGAAGTGAAGTGTTGGCGGATCCCAAGAGCTTCACACCAATTTCTTATACTTCTATTTTGAAATTGTGTTCCATTGTCTTAGATGAGGACCTTAGGGAGACCAAAGTGGTAGATGATGTTATTCCAAACAAAGCTCTTGATGGCCACGTCAGTTATTTTCGAAACAGTTTTTGCATAAACCCATTTAGTGAAACACTCAATCATGACAATGATCAATTTTCTCTAACTTATCGTCTTTAGCATAGGGTCTACTATGTCAATCCCTCACTGGTAAATGGGCTAGAAGTATCCATACATGATAACCTTATGGGTAAGAGATCTTCCTCTAGAGTAGTTTTCGTAAATGTCTTCATGGATGTCTTGAAAGACCTCATGAGCTTGGTTTGGATCCAAGCACCTTAAAGGTAGTCCAAAGATCGACCTTTTGTAAAGTGGGCTATGATTATCGAGGCTAAATTTAGCTGCTTGACCTTTGAGCCCGCATGCCTCATTTTGTCATTAGGAACTATGCCCTGACTCAAGTAAAGCTTTATTACATCTTGCTATGATGGAATTGCCTCCTCATTACTCTCCATAAAATTTTGTTCCATAATGCCTATTGATGGTTTGTTTGAGACTAAAAATGTTATTGTTTTATCTCTTGTCCCTCTAGTCAAGCTAGTGAATTTGGGCAGAGCATCCACACACTGATTTTTCAATCAAAGGACTTAGTTGAGGATGAACTTTTTGAATAATTATTGTAGTTTTTTAACCTCGGCCAAGTACTGGCTTATGGTCAAGTTCTTAGCCTTGAAGTTTTCCTTAACCTACTATGTGACTAGTTGGGAATCTATAATTGCAACCAAGTGATCGACTGTATAGTCTGTGGCCATCCTCATTCCTATGAAAAGGGCTTCATGTTCAGCCTCATTATTGGTGACTGGGTAGTCAAGCTTGATTGCAAAATCATACTCGTTTGTTGATAGGGAATAGAGTGTAACACCTATTCTTTCCCTTGAGGTGGTCACTAATCTATCAACGTGCAACATCCAAATGAGAAAGGTGTCACCATTCTAATTAGGGAGGTTGATCCACTCAGTGATGAAGTTGGCTAAAACCTATGCATTTATGGTTCTTTAAGCTTGACAAGTGATGTTAAATTCTTCTAGCTAGATGGTTCAGTTAGTCAATCTTCCAGATGTGTTTGGCTTTGAAAGTACCTATTTCAACGACTGGTTCGTCAACACTATGCTGGCATGAGATTAGAAATATGATCACAACCTTCGAGCTATAGTAACTAAAGCGAGAGCAAATTTCTCGATCCCCATGTAGTTATGTTCTAGTATTTTTTGTGCTTTACTACAGTAATAGATTGGTCGATGATTTTTGTCTCTAGTCAAGACCAAAACTGAACTGATTGAGGCCTCAAAAATAGTTAAGTAGAAACATAGGACTTCTCCTAGTTTTGGTTTGGCGAGCATGGGAGGCAAAGTTAAATATTATTTCAAGTTCACCAGAGTCTGATCATATTGTTTAGTCCATAGAAAACTCAACTTCTTTGTGTTCTTGAGTTTCTTAAAGAAAGGTAGCCTCTTGTCGGCTAAATGTGTAATAAACCTACCAAGAGCTATAATCCACCTAACTAAACATTGCATGTCTTTGATTGTTTGAGGTGTTGTGATGTCCAACACTACCTAGATTTTTTGTGGTTTTACCTTGTGCCCTTTTGACTGACTATTAACCCAAGAACTTACCTCCTCAAACTTCAAAGGTACATTTGTTTAGGTTTAATTTCATGTTGAATGCTTGTAGTATGGAAAAGATATAGTTGAAGTCGAGTATATGGTCTTTAGCCTATTCTGGTTTGATGATTATGTTATCAACATAAACCTCCAAAGACTTGCCAATCTCATTCTTGAACATCAAATTGACCAGCCTCTGGTAAGTTGGCCCTTAGTTCTTAAGCCCAAAAGGTATGATCAAAAAATAATAAACGTTATTAGGTACTACAAAAGAGGTCTTATCCCTATCCTTGAGTGCCATGAATATATAGTCATGACCTTATAAAACATCCACCATACTTAATAATTCACAACTAATAGTAGAATCCACTAGTAAATCTATACGATGTAGGGTTAAGGATCTTTAGGACAAGCTTTATTCAAATCATTGAAATTATTACATATATGCTTATTTCCCTCATTCTTGGGGACAACCACAATATTATAAAGTCAAGATGGGTACTGGACTTTTATAATATATCATGCATTTAAAAATTTGTTGACATCATCCTTGATGATCTAGTATCTCACAGCATTGAAAGTTCTCATGTTTTACTTGACTCGTTTGTACGAGGTATCTACATTGAAGCGATGGACGATGATATTGGGGTTGATTCCTTGGAGATTGGATGCCTTCCAGGAAAATACATTTATGATCTTATGTATGAAATCAACCCTGAGACACTCTATATAGTGGCCCATGTTAGTTTCGACTCTGGTATTCTTGTCAGAATTTGAAGCTTCAGCTTACCTATTTTGAACTCTCTAATGGGCTCAACCTTAATGTCTTCCAACTTTCTTTTCTTACTTGCTTGGCCCTTCTTGGGTTTTGCTATAGGGGCATCCCCTGAGGTCTTTAATTGTGGTTAAGTCTTCTGTATGTTTAACTCGATCAAGATAGTATAACACATTATGTCTCCTTTATGTTGCACAAGAGCTCACTTGTGCCTACTAAGGTTAGGAATTTGATCTTTATGTGGTATGTTGAGATAATAGCTTGAAAATCATTTATAGATGGTTGCCCAATGATGATATTGTAGGTAAATGGGGGCATCGATGACATAATAGTTGATCATGATGGTTCTCCTACACGGGGCTTCCCCAAATGATGTTGATAGGTTGATAAAAACCTCTAGAATGATTTTTTAACCCCCATAACTTATCAGGGGTATTTGAATGGGCTTAAATTTTAGTTAACCCAGATTTATCCTCTTCAAGGTCGATAAGAATATAATATTAGTAGAACTGCCATTGTCAACCAGGATCTTCCTCACTTTAAAGTTGGTGATTTTGATAGATACCACCATGGGGTAGTCGGTATTGTGATCGAGTCCTATGCTTTCAACATGGGCAAGGTCAGCATTGGTGAAAGAAACTAGTTTTATATTGGTGGAAAGTTGGTATATAGTTTCGATCAGCTTTAACTTAGTTTATTTTAGTCTCCACTAAGTTTGTCTCTTTGCCAACTTTGAGTCCCCCTTATGGGACCTCCCATGATCATGTCAATAACTCGGATGGGTTGGCAGATTTTTTCCTTTTATCTTTTCTTCTTAGGCTAATTGACCATTCTCTATGAGACATCTAGTTGGTCTTGCCCACATCTGCCTAGGTAGATTCAACTATGTACTTCTTGAGATGGTCTTTTTGCTTATGGAAATGGCAATTTTTCTTTGATTACCTTATAGGTTTTGTTCAATCAACTTCCTAGGGTTTTTTAGGAGGTTATCATGCTGGATGGCAAATATCACCTCCTTACGCAGTAGGTTGAGTGATGCGTAATCATGAAAGCATTTAATAGGAGATCAACAATCAATTATCTTATTTCTTATTTTTCTTCTCGTCGACCTTAGGGTTGCCGAATTTAAGTCTATTTATCTCTTCCTGGGTTATATACCTCTCTATCAAATTAAGTAGCTCCTATGAATTGGAGGCATTCTTGTACTAAGGCATTAGTGCATTTTTTGTGTCTGAGGCCTAAAAAAAGGACATTGATAAAGAACTCTATCCTTGGGTTATCGATTTTCAACATCTCTGTGTTGAACCTGGTGAAGAAATCATGAAAAGACTCTCTTTCATTTTGCTTCACTGTATGGAGATAGGTGTGAGAGAGCATCAATTTTCATTGATTAGTGAACCAGTGAAGAAACTTGTCACACAACTGATCGTATGAATAAATTGAAGTTGGCTTGAGCTTAACGAACCAGTTGAGTGTGAGGCCTTAGAAACTAGTGAGCAACATCTATGTATGTATGAATTCGTTGTGGCTATGTAACTGTATCATGTGCTCGAATTGCATAAAATGCTCATTTAGGTCCATTGAGCCATTATACCATAAAAGTCTAGTCAAAACTTTAGAATTGATGGAAATGCGCTTGTCGATTATCTCTTGGACAAATAGCATCCTTCTTTCCCTACGAAACCTCTAGGGACTATCAATGTTGGGGATCCTCTCAATATTTCTCCTTGATATCTTCTCGAGGCATCTCTTCAACTATTGAATTTGGTATGACACTTTCTCTCACTTTTCATGATCTGCTTGGTTCATATTCTTATCAACCTAGGGCCTCATGCACTCAGCCCTATCGTGCTACAGGACTCGAATAGGTCGAGCAATGTGATCTACTAAATTACCAATTTTCTCCCATGAGTCTAGTCTTGAACGTTCAACTCGACCATGCTGTAGGGCTCGAATGGGCCAAACGTAATGATTAATAGAAATAATAATTTCCTCTTAAGGATCTATTGAGCCCTTTCTTTGAAAAGGCACTTGAGACTAACCTCGTGTCTTGTCTATTATCATCGGGATTTTTGTTGACCATGGCTATCTCTTGGTGATTTTTCTTTAGGAGGCAGACATTGTGGAGTTGCGCTGGCTACTAGAGCTAGCGTAGCTATATGCCTATCCAACATGGTAAACAGCTGAGCAAATATCTGGGTGAAGATTTGTTCGTTGATTAATTGCGTTAGTTAAGGCATGGTCAAATTGACCACTTGCTTTGGCGGGGTGCTAGGTCCAGGAGCATTCAACTCTTGATGAACTTAAGGGGGAGAAGAAGATGTAGTTATTTTATTCTTCTTCCTTTCTGAAGTGACTCACCTGATGTTCATCATTTTTTGATAATAGTCTCAAGTTTCCCACATACAGTGCCAAATGATGAGGGTGAAAGTTGCATTTTACTAGATTAGGCTAGTGTTTTGGGTAATTCAACCTGGCTGGTTGATTGATTCAACTCCAGAAGAACTTAGGCTAAAATTTGTAATTATGAGTAAACGTCAAGCTAGCTGAGGTGCCCTCGGTTAAGGCACTTTGATGCACAAGTCAGTATAAGGTCAACTAGAATAACTGAGTAGTAGAGTGATGGCTTTAGTAAAAAATGGCATACCTTAAGAGTAGCTGGTAATAGGGTATTTATAGCCTTTTCTAGGTGGATGATACATCCAAGATGCCCCTATCATGTGTAAAGGGGTTTTTTCCTCGTATGGAGAGCTTTAGGTCATCTCCCATTCTTGTACTATTTTAGGTGGCCTCATCTGTGACTTTTAAGGACAAAATAGTACACTAGTAGCATGCCTCCTATCTAGAGCGACGACATAGGTGTTATTAGGGTGGCACACACCATTAATGCAAAGATATGCTATTTGTTACGACATTTAATGTGGCAAAAAAATAATTTGCTTCTGAAACGACCTCCTTAGTTGGCCTTAGGGTTAACCATAGAACTAGTTTCATGGCATGGGTGGCCGCAAGAGCCGTGGTGCTCGGGCCCTCTGATTAGAGATAATCAAGATTGCAAGCTTGATCTGTAGTCTAGTCGAGAGGTGCCAGTCTTTCTTAATGCTTAGGTGACAAGGCAAGCGAGTGGTCGATATCAGGGTCGGCAACCTAATTGGACCTTATAAGCAAAATGGGCTTGGAAGTGCACTCTTGGGTCGATAGTTGTTAGGCTAGGCCATCCCATATCGATGACAATTAAAACACACAAAAAATAAAGTAATGTTGAAAGTTTTCTGTTCTCCAAAAATTTCTTGTTTGTTTACAAAACAAAAAACCATGGGTGTTAAAAAGTTCTCTCTCTCTCTCTCTCTCTCTCTCTCTCTCTACCCCTCAAATGTCTCAAAATCTAAGTATGTTTGGCAAATTTACACTAGTTAATTACATTTATTTACAGCTCCATCCCACAAATTAAGGACAACAACAATCAACAATCCAATCTAAGTGGAAAATTAAGTGTATAAATTTGTAGTAGCAAAGTCAACTTTGATTGTTCCATGAATTCAGTTCTCTAGGATTCAGTGCTCTTAAGCCCATAGGCATGCACAAAGAAAATTCCATTTTATAGTTCATTAATGAACAAATGTCAATTGTGAGTATCTTCATACACACTTTTAATAAGCAAGGATTTCAATTCAAGCCAAAAGTTTAGTTCCAAATTCATTATTGTGCAATTATAGCAACCAAATTTAAGTACTTTGTGCAGCTTTGCATGTCAAAATTTTGAATAAAATATTCTAACTAAAGAGGAAAATAAAGGGGACCCCTATACAGAATACTAAAATTCGATCTAGCCAGATTTAAACCTAACTTATCAAATCTATATCTTTTCAGCTTAAAATCAAATTAAATGCCAATAAAGAAAATGATCTATCAAAAAACAAAAATTGCATGTGCAATCTTCTAATTACCAACATTTACAATATCATGATCAAAATTTAATACTTATTCCACACATATGACCCCTAACAACAAAAAATTTCAAGCAAGAATAACCAAACGTACAACAAGCAGATTCCATCACTAATGCAAGGTGGCAACTCTTACCACAAACCAACTTAGAGCTAAATTAAGCAAGAAAATAGCTAGTCAATTATGCATGTCTTCTCAATGTGATTTCTAATGTTAAGAACATATAAAATCCTTTTAAGAAGATCCAAAAACCTCAAAAACATGAGCACAATTTGGTCAGTTCTGCACACATTTCATGAATAATGAATTTTTTGTCACTATATTACTTACTCCTATTATGCATAACTCTTTTGATCATTATAGAGATGATTTTGCTTTCAGCACATAGGTTATTTAGAATGGGTCTCAACTTCTTGACCTTAATAGGACCTATTGTTGGAATCTTTTTTCTTTTTCCTACTAGTAGACAGGCAATATTGTAGTCGAATGTTATTTGGCATACCTCTTTTTTGGCCAACTCTAGTTGTTGCTTTCATGCAAATTAACATATATTTTCATTTGGATAAACCTGTTGCATATATTCATTTGCACTATAATTTTCCATGCTATGAAAACCCAAGAATTTTCACTAATGGAGCTTGTTAGCTTTAAAAAAATTAAACCAAAGTTAAAATTCAAAAATATCTTCATAATCTATGTCAAGAAGTGAGCAAAAATAGAAAAAGAAAATCTAATAGCACCAAAAATCAATTGTATAGATTTATTTAGTTCTTAAGAGTATTATAAAAGCAAAAATATCACTTTTGAGAATTATGATAAAACGTGCAAGCTAAAGTTCCAAAATGAGAAACTAGATATTACTCAAATATGAGTACTACTATATCATAAGTCTAGAGCTTACCCTTTCAAGAAGTATATTTAAGGCCTTGAAATATCTATAGATAACTTTCTTATCTGATGCATGCAAAAATGTAAGGCTGGGAGCTGCTGCAATTAATATCTTAAGCTTAATATCCATTGAAGTGGATAAACAATCAAACCCTTTAAGAATAAGCAAAGCCCAAGAAAATTCATTATGTCTGTGATCTAATGTGGTTAATGCATATATAGTGTTGTTGGTATATTCATATATAATATTGTTGGTATATTCATAATAACATATTCCCTTACTTCTACTAGGATTTTTCCTATAAGCTGACCTTTCGCATGAATTCATAGACAAGCAACAACTTTTTATCTTCCCAATAGTGGCCTAATAACTTAACCAGATTAAGATGAGAAAGTCTTCTAAAGAAATTCACCTTAGACTGCAAGGATAAATGAACAAAACAAATAGATTAGGTTGTTTTACATGCCTTCACATACATCCTAGAAAACATACAATTGCACCAATATAGAAACATACCAACAACTCTATTTAGGTTCCATGCTACTTCATTAACTAGAAATTACCTCAACAACAACAATTTCCTAAAACATTAATCTTTTGTCCCAGTTAACTAATAGAGAAAATAAATAATCAATAAAATAAATGGAATTCAATTTCATTTAAGGTTTAGATGTCCAAATAAATATCATGTTAGACTCCACAAGAACTTCACGAACATGTTCATCAAAAATAATTTCTAAAAGAAGGAAATTTTAAAAATAAATTGTGGCATATCTTATTTGAAACACTAATGAGGATTGACAATTTTAATGACTAAAAGAATGATAGAAAGTACCTTGATTACTAATGGCTATTTTCCACATCAATCACAAAATAAGTATGTAAAATCCTACATTTTAGCAAAAAAACTCTAATGTGAATGGGATAATTCAAACTAAAGATGTAGAAAATTAAAAGTAACCTTAAAGTGTTGAAGGACAACTTTTAGTTAATCTGATTACTCTGGGACGTACAATGCAATCTGGTCTAGTAAATTTTCCTTTCCAACCTCTTGAATCTGCAAGATCTATCTTTTTCTTTCCTTGTTTACCTAACACCATTTCATCACCAAACAAAAGAAAAAATAATACAATTTATCTAGAATAATATAGCTTTATGCTTAAAACCAACATTATTTTTCTAAACATTTCGCTTGTGTTGCTAATGGGGTTTATATTAACTTTAGTCTAAGTTGCTATCTTCATCACTAATTTCAAGCTCTTCCCCAATGTCACAATAGTTAACCAATGTATCATCTTTCTCATAAACATTATCTTCAATGATATCAAATGTTCAAAATTATTTTCCTTGTTTTGGATTACATTAGCCTCAATAAGTTTTAGTTCAACATCTTTTCTATCAAGTGATGTCAAACTCTTTGAACTATCTTGGATTGCAATTATAGGACATGAAGACTTATCTTCTTGATAGACATCATCATCCTCCCTATTATCTTCATCTTCTAGCTCCAAGGTATCAAACATATGTCTTTGTTGAAATTACTTTACTATTGGCCAACTCTTCTAAAATTTCATATCATCAATGTAGAATACTTGTTTTACTTGACTTGCGAGTACAAAAAGATCATCATCATACCAAGTATGACAAATATTCATACTTGTAATTTTTCCATTAACTTGTATGGTGGACTTCTTAATGCCAAGATTAAGCTATTTAGCCTTGAAAAGAACAACATGATTATCTTTAATATAGACTAACTCAATGATTTCAGTAACAATGACGTAAAACTTAATAACATTGTCATTATGGTAACCTTCAATTGTAACACGACTGTTTTGTGTTGTACGATGATTATCATGCTTCTTCATATGAAATCTTACTGCATTTACAATACACCATGGATCCTTTTTCACAATCATATGAGTTCCACATACTAGTGCATATAATTTATCTATCACTTTTTGTGGATTATGATATTTCAAATGTGCTATCTACAAGATAAATAAAATTACATTAGTGAACTTCAAATTCAAAACTAGAAAATTAGTGAAAATTATTGAAATTTAAATTATTTCACTTACATGCTACTTAAACCACCATGGAAATTGCTCTTTGTGCTCCTCTTCTAAATTCACTGAACTTTCTTGCTTAAGTATTTCCTTGTGTTCTCTAGATAGACAAAAAATGTCATTTACTATTATTGTAAATTTAAAGATTAAAAGCTCTATTATTTACGTTTAGCTATATGTACTTACTCCAGAAATTGGAGCACTTCATCACAATTACTTAATATATACCAATGAGTCATATCTAGCTCATTTTTTGAAAGCTCAATATATTTTGCAGCTCCAAATGATCACAACTTTTGTGAGAAAACAGACAACCTATCATTAACTTCCATATCAAAGTTTTGCTCTTCTTTGTTAAAATGAGTTTCTATTCCCTCAAGATACATTGAGAAAAATTTCAAACATTCATAGACAAATAAGATTCTACAATCTAGCTTTATTTCACACATAACCTTTTAATGGACCTAAAACCCTATCAAATAATATTATTGAACAACAAACATTTTAAATTAAGTTGTTTAGAGGAAAAAATAATATGTATATAAATTATGTCTAGACATAAATTAAAATAATAATTTTCTCTTGCATCTCAGTAGAATACATCCATGGTATTGAACTACCTAGCTAGCATAGCTTCGTAGGGCAAATAAATTCCTAAATGCACCGTAATATTAAAGAAAGTAGATAAAAAAATGATTTTAAGCTTACACAGTATCTCAACAATGCCTCATGTACTAGTAACTTCCTATAGCACAATCTCTAAACAAAGTCACCTAACTCATGTACTGTAGTATTTACTACTTTGCTCGAACATACACACATGCCATATGGAAGCAATGTTTGTAAGAGAATATGATAATCAAGACTTTCAAACCAACTAACTTAGCTTCAGAAGCATTCACACAACAAGATATATTAGAAGCATATCCATCTGGAAAATTTTATTACTTAAAAAATTCATAAAAATCTTGGAATTTTTCGTAGACATTGTATAAGATGCTTGTGGTACATCATATCTTTCATTATCTCGTTTCTTCAAATGTAATTTCTTTCTTATGCTCATATCCTCTAAATTTTTACTTACTTTATATGTATCTTTTGTTTTCTTATCTATGCTCAACAATGTTTGCAAAATACTACCACAAATATTTTTCTCAACATGCATTACATCAAGATTGTGTCACAAAAGTAATGTTTCCCAATAAGACAATTCTAAAAGAATGCTCTTTTTGGTCCAATTTAAATCATGTTTATCACATTTACTTTTCTTGAAATGAGGATGCTTTCCAAGTTTAATTAAATGCACTGTTTGTTGCAATACATCTTGTCTTGATAAAGCCTTTGGTGCAACATTGTTTTCAACTTTTCCATCAAATTTGGTGTTATTCATTCACCATATAATAATTTGTACTCCAACCAGGCACACAACCATATGAAAGCCAATCATTAACCGACCACAAAAGGGTAGCATACATTTGAAAGTTCTTTCTAGAAGATACATCATATGTTTGTGTACCTTTATCCCATAATTCTTTTAATTCATCAAGTAATGGTTGTAGGTATACATCAATGTCCTTTCCCATTTGTTGAAGCCTTGGGATGGGTAATAACATCATAGAAGATGACTTTTTCATGCATTTCTAAGAAGGTAAGTTATATAGAATAATAATTGCAGGCCACATACTATAAGAATTGCTTAGAGTGCTAAATAGATTGAAACCATTAGTTGCCAAAGCAAGTTTAACATTACGAGCATTTAGTTTGCCAAACCTTGGATGTTTTTTATTAAATTCTTTCCATGTCAATGTATTAACTGGGTGTCTCAATGCTTTTTCATTGTCTACTCTTTCATGCTAATGCCACTTCATATTAGATGCCATTTTTGATGACATAAACAATCTCCATAACCTTTGTTTTAAGGGAAAGTAATGTAACATCTTCTAAGGAATTGTTTTTCCCTTTCCGCCATTAACTTTCCACCTAGAAGTACTATAAATAGGATAGTCTGGGTAGTTTTTGTACTATTTCCAATATAATGTACAATGGTAATTGCATGCATGAATTGCAATATAGCCTAACCCAAGTCATTCAATAATTTATTTGCATTGTAGTATGATTTTGGATACGTTTCTCCATATGGTAAAGCTTTCTTAAGCAATCCTAACATCATGTCAAATGACTTTTTGATATACATCTTTAAGTGGAGCAAATATACAATAAAAGACAAAGGTGAAAAGTTTGAGCAACCTGGATATAGCTTTTGTTTAACCTTTTTTAGTAGCTTAGTAAATGTCATAGGTACATCTTGACATTCTTTTTCATTTATGTTATTATGGCTTTTGTCAAATGTTGGAATAGTGCTCTTCAAGCTAATGAGATTAGCCTTGTAAAATATTTCACTTGTGGTACAATCTTAATTAAATGATATTCTTTATATGGTTATCTTTGTCTTATGCTTTGTTCCACTTCACCAGCATTTAGATACAGCCCTTCGATCACTTATGACTGTGGGACTTAGTTTGGTGACCATGAAATAAGTCTCACATGATCATGATCTTAAATCTTCCAAGCCATAAGATCTTATCAAACTGGGTATCTAAGTTTGGATAGATTTGCACTAACAATGCATAAATCCAAGAATTTGAGATTGCTCCATTCCATGAGCAACTGTACGAGATACGGGTGCATGTTAGTTGGTGCTTATAAGAGAAAAAGGCACTGAAGACCCACTGGAAAATCCACTAGATATCTAAGTGGCTAGTTCTCCTACTTATGCTAGTGCATATTACAAGTCCTTTAACCTGAGGATCCATGGTAACTTTATATCCGGTCCTATTACTTTGACTCTTCATTAACCACTTAGTGGGTCTTTTGGGTAGCATGGAGGTTTATGAGATCTAAGATGGAATTTGAGTTGACTAGTTTAAGCTAGAATGAATATAAGATATTCAAAAGTTACAAAGAATTGTGAGCCCATGTCCAATGAATAATAGAACCTATTGGGTCACACACAAAATCTAATGAGCTTCCTAATTAATGGAGAGAATTTTCTAAGGTGTTAGAAAATGATGTCTCCTAGTAGACCAATTTTTGGGGCCAACTTTTAGAGTCAATTTTGGCTTGACTAATTTAAGTATTAAATTAATCAACTAATTTAAGAATTAAATAGATTAATAATTAAGGAGTTAATTATTTGGTGCCAATATGGCCATAAATTGGTTAAGCTAACTTATTAAGTTAACAAATTTAGCTTAAGGAGTTAAGCTAGTTTGACTTAATGAGTTAAGTAAAAGGATAATTAATTAAAATAAAGAGTTTAATTTAATTAATTATGATGAATGAATTTTGGAGAAAAGACTCAAATGAGATTTGAGATTGCATCTTAATTAATTTGAAATGAGATTTCAAATGTAATTAAGATTCAAATAAAATTTAGAATCAAATTTTGCCACCTAAGCACTACCCATTGGCCAATTGGCCAGGTTAATGCTAAATGGTGTGAAGAATTAGATTCATCATTTCTCTCCAAAAATATTTGCCAGCTAGCATTTCATTTGTTAATGGCTAAGCTTCTTTCCACATTTTCCTATACCAAATTTGGCCTCCACCATTGGCAAATCTCTGGTCTTACTCCAACTCATAGACTAGAATTTAGAAAGATCTCATTGGTGTGTGGACTTTTACAATAGAGGCAAGGTATGTGACTTGCTTAATTTCTGGAGACCCATCTGCGTGAGGTTTGAATTTGTGATTTTCTCCTGGACATTCTGGATGGCCAATTGATCTAAAATTTTAACTAGAAGTTCTCCAAGGTGTTAGATATCTCAAGATAATATTTTAAAGGTTTTTGAGGTGATTTGATAGGGCAATCGTTGCAATCTTCTCACTGCACCACAAGCAGACAAATTCTGGAACCAATGAAGTGTTGACTTGATATTTCTTGGATCTGCTCATCAAGGTAATCTTCTATCTAAATCTAAATTATAGGCATGATTAGATCCTTGATTATATTTTAAGCACTAGTTACTTTCATGTTTTGAAGTTTTTATATTAGATCCTAGTGCCTTACTAGCCTTTATCAAAATCACCAACATTGTCATAAACTTTCCAAGATTAGCTAACAAGTCATTCACCCCATCTATATGGTTTTCATCATCATCCACATTATCATTATCACAATCTTCACTAGGAATTTGATAGTTGGAGTGTTCACCATTAAAACTCCACCTAGTGTATTTGGTGTCTATCCCTCGTATAAGTAGATGATCAAGGACTATTTTTTGGTTCATGCATAAGACTTCAAGTAATGTGTAAAGGGACACTTAATGCCACAGTCTTGCCCAATGTGTTTCTCCACGAACTTCATAAATGATTTAACTCCCTATATATACTCACTAGAAAATCTTGTTACAGTCATCCAACTTTTATCCATTATCTATAACCTATTCATCATGTATAATGTATAGTTCCATAAGAATGATTTAAAAAGAAAAATGCATGTATTCTAGAAGTTTAACTAATGAAAGCTAACCATCAAACACAAATATAGAGGGGATAAAATATTAGAAGCAAAAGAGTAAAAAAGAAGAAGAAAAAGAAAAAGAAAAAGAAAACGATTTATGATTAAAAGCTTCAATTTTGCAATTTACTTAACTTGTTGGAAAGTTAAAAATATTTGTTAGATGGAGAAGCAATAGTTTACACCTACTACATAAATACTCTCCCTAATTCTTTTGTTTTAGACCATAGAGATGATCAATTATTTGTCATTAACAATAACATATTATATATCCTTAATAGTTTCTTAATTTAATAATAAAATTTTTTCATAACTCCTGAAACCCTTTTTAATTTCTATTATTTCCATGGGCATGTATGGGTTGAAATTTCTTTATTCTGCAAAATGTTTGAATTCATGGTATATGGAACACTTAGTGAAATGAGGACAATTTGCACATGAGATATCACTATGTTTTGCCTTCCAACTTATTATCAAGAATTACTATTTGCATGTATGTTTGGTGAAGTGCACAAGTGCCATCACTTAGCATATTCAAATTTTACCCTTAAATTTTTGTTGATAAGGAATTATGCAGAAAAATCTTTCAACTAATACAACTTAAAACATTTGAATATCTTCATTTAGAGTAATATGAGCAAATCCAATAAATCCAAGCCTTCACAAGGAGTCTTGGTCATTTTTCCTTTCAAACAAGATTCATAAGTAGAAAAATCCTCTATACCACTAATGTTTAATACTTTGAGGGTTATCTAATCCTCTTTTTTTCTTTGAATGTGCATTAGTAATAGTTGGGAATCTAATATATATAATCCATTATGTAAAGTATCACATGCAATTAAAGAACCTTTCTTTATTGCTTTCAATTTCTTATCATTGATTGAAAAATCATATCCTTTGAAATCTAGAATAGGAATTGAAATGATGCTCTTAATAAGATTAGGTTTATAAAAGTAAGGATCTAATACAATATAAGAATTCCTTAAGCCCAAGTTAACTACTTCTTTAATCTTAGACACAACTTTTGTGCTATTGCCTAAGCAGAGGATCATATCCCTATCATTAAATATCTTTTTTTTCAGCCCCTGTAATGAGTTATAAAAGTGAGAAATGTATGTAGTATTAAGTACCCATGAGGAAGAATTTGTGGTTAAGTGTACTTTAATGAGCAACATGCCCTTCCTAAGTGTTGCCAAATATTCCTTGCAGTTGCACTTCCAATGCCAAATTTTACCAGAATAGAAGCTTGCGGTATCCTTTTTGTCCTTTTTGTTTTTCTTCTTAACTCCTCCAGAGGATTTTAATGGTTGCTACTCTTTTGAAGAAGAACCTTTCTTCTTCTTACCTTCATTTTTCTTGCTCCTAAGGCCATTAGACTTGGAAGATGATGCAAGCATTAAAGGTTTATCCTTCTCATCATCAACTTAGTTGTTACTAACAATTAACCAATTCACTAATCATAACCTCTTATTTTGACATGTTGAAGTTCATAGCGAATTGGTCAAATGAGCTCTGTAATGATTGGATGATCAAATCCACATAAAAGTTATTGTCAATGAGCTTGTCCAATTAAGCAAGTTTAGCAATAAGACTGATCATCTTAAGGCCATGGTCATGGACACTTACCTTTTCAATCGTTTTTATGCTAAAGAGATATCTAGACAACATGTAATGTTCATGTCTATATTACACCTCATACTACTTTTATGGGTGTATATGTATTCTAGAAGCACTCTTCTTGTTTTCATGACATTTTTTAAACTCATTGGACATTGATGTCATCATGAGGTAATAGGTTTGAATATCATCTTTTGCCCATTTTGCAAATGCTTTGAGAGCTTCATCGTAAATGTCGTCACCAGCAATATCTAGTGGATTTTAAGTAAAGATATAAGTTATATTTTTGGAGTCAAGAATAATTTTGAGGTTTCTTAACCAATCACGAAAGTTAAGCCTGGTGAGTATATTAATTTCCAAGATTACACTAAGTGGGTTCTTTGCCATTGATTGAGATTTTAAAAATATGCAAAATGGAGAATGAGAATATAAACATGTGATTGAATTTGACATTAGAAAACATATTTATTGGACTTTCAAATATGTTTTTCTCCTAATATTTTATCAAATTCCTCACCCTCTAAGAAATTCAGGAAATTGCATTTTTTAGTGATAATTAAGGTCCAAAGGCATCATTAGTGAACCCACAACTCATGAGATATCCATAAATGATCCTAAGGTAAACAACTATTACTAATTGCATCTCTATGTAACCCTTGATTATTTTGCCCTCCCTTTTCGTATAGACCTACAACGCATGCAATATTTATACCACTTGGTGTTAAGTTGTACCTATCAATCAATCTTTAATTATAAACTTTGCTATGACATTCCACGATTCATGAGATAATGTTATAGTGAATTTTAAATTAAAGTGCATCATATGCCAAAGAAGTGATCATAGCTTTCCTCTAATAAAGTTTCCCATAACTCATGAGCCAACACAAAACTAAGGTAGCATCTTATGTCACCTCCCATTGGTAAAAGGTTTGGATTTATTAAAACTCATTTTAATATGTATCCAATTTAACTTAATATTATGTTAAACTTAGACTTTTCTAAGTTAAGGGCTTTTCTTACTTTGAAAGATCTTATCAATTTTATCTTCTCTTATTTAGGTTCTCTATATCATAACCATGCATCTCATATATCAATAGAAAAAAGAAAAGCATAAATAAGTAAATGCACCTAGCATGCTCTGAGTGTGGGAGGACCATGAGTTTTAACCACGTAGTACACTTAGAGCCATAGGTGCACTATGTAGTTGATCTTAAATGGGCCAATAAGATCCTATTTATTGCATAAAATGTATCCCAAACATTCATGGGTCTTCAAACCTCCTTGATCCTCTTGGCATTCTTGTCCCTTTGCAACATTTTACAAGAGAAAAGAAATACTCACCCCTAGAGTTATACTCTCATAACAATTGCAAGGTAGAAATTCAAGAAACATGTGAGCCCCATTTAATAAAACCATTTTCAAACAACTTTGAAACAAATAAAACCAATTTAAAAGGCTCATGTTCATCTCCATGCATTTATCATCCATTCAATAATTAAATGAAAAATAAACAAGAATTGACATTCAATCCATCGAATTAAATACTTATCTCATAAATAATTAATTAAAAGGCAAAGTTAAGGCAACCTAGGTGGTAGCTTGCCTTATGCAACCTAGGTCCAAGTTAAGGCCATTTTGTGCCTTCTTTTGTGCATCGAAAATCCATGGCACCTCCATAACATTAATTCACACAATTTATGGCAACTTTTTAGATTTCAAACACTTTCAAAATTGAAAATTCAAGTGCTCAAAATGCTTCAAAAATCAAGTCTAAGTAAGAATCAACATTATCCAAAAATCTCCGATAACTCCAATCTAATTGGATCGAAAAATAGCTAAAACACATTAAAGCTATAACTAACATGCTATATCAATAGATAACATCATCCAATGCTAAATCAAAATTTAACATCATAACATTTGAATTAAAATACATGCCAACATATGAAATAACATTTTAAACATATATTGGCATATTTCGATTCAAAACAACTACAACCACATGCAAAATTCCCAAACACTCAAATTCATCAATTGCATCAAGTATTTGGAGATCTAGAATCAATCTATCACATGAATTTATTCACTAAAATCCTAATTTAGGCATGAAGATATCTCCGATACCACTTAAAGGTAGAAGATGGATTATGATCTATAAAATTAAACCAAAATGAGGAAAAATTAAATTAATCATCTCCATCCCAAGGATATAAATACATGCCAAAAATTAGGATTTAAAATTTGAAAATTACGTTTGAGGAAGGAATCAAAGGAACCAAGTAGATCTCTCAAAGGACTCCTCCAATTGAAGATCAACAAGCTCCACAACCTGGATCCGATTTCTCCACTTCCATGCCTCAAAAATTCAGAAAATTTTGTACACTCTTTCACCACTGAAACAGCAAGCTCTGGATGAAAGTTAAGAGAAAACTCAGCTCCTTGGTTGCCTAATCGAAGCACCAAAATCAGCCACAAGAGGTTCAATCACCATCTTTAAGTTTCCCAAGTGTCAAACCTCTAATATATGGTCCACACACCTATGAATGGCTCTCAATATAACTCAATTTGCTAGAGAAGAGAGGAAGAAGGTGTTGATACAAGGTGGGTGCTTTTTGCAAGAGGAGAGAATAAAGAGGGAATCTAAGAAATGGTTATTCAACATATGAATTATACCACCTTTTGGAGGGAAAATATGAAGGCTTCAATAATGCCATCAAGTGGCCGGCCACATGTATTTATTGGAGAAGATGGAAGCCTTCCACCACACTCTCTATGCATGTGTGCCAACTTTGCTAAATCTACATTTAGCTTGGATTTGCGTTTGCATTTCATTTAACAAATTCAAATGCCAACTTGCATATTTCAAATGGACTCTTCCATTTGATTTCCCTCCAAAATTTGAATTTCTCTTTTAATTAAATTAACTCTTTAATTTAATTAATTTAATTAACTTAACTTAACTCCTTAAGTTAATTTGACTAATTAATTTGTCACATGGCCCTAATTAAATTAACACCTTAATTTAATTGGCCTAATTTATCTCCTTAAATTATTTTGACTAATTTAACACTTTTCAATAATCAAGCCAAAATGAAAATTTGATAATTAGTCAATTTCTTTCTCTCCTAAGGCAAAACGCCTACCAAGCAATTTTCGAACTTCCTAGAAAATTCCTCTCATCAATTAAAAGTTTCCTTAAGCTTTTGTGTGTGACCCATTAGGTTTATCCATTCATTGAATAAGGGCTCACAACTCATTATGATATTTTGAATATGAAATATTCATGTTAGTTTAAACTCATTTAAACTAATAACTCTTTTAATTAATCTCTATTAATTGAAAAGCATCCAATCTCCATAGTTGATGCCTAGCAACAACCCTATGGAGCCCAATTAATTAGATAAATGAATTATATCTTGATGAACAATTGTAGTATACGCCTATTATGAAAATATGGTCATTTCATCTCTTATCTCACAAAAGAGGCTTAGAAAAAGATATTTGTCAACTCTCTAACGGTCTCAATAACTGTGTGTTTATATACAATATTTGTGTAACACCCCTAAATTTGGTATTTTAGAAAATGAGTATTTAGCAATCAAAATATTAGTTTGAGAAATTTTGGGGCTCAGAATATAAATGAGAATGAATTAATTACATGGAGATTGAAAGCCTTGGGCTCATATTACAATTTGAGGAAACTTGATTGAACAACATTTAAGAGTTTTGAGTGCCAAAATTAGAATACTTTGATCAACTGGGCAAATCTTAGGAACTTACTAAGTCCAGGGGTTGAATTGAGGTTTGATTACACTTTGGAGGACTTAATTGAAGATTAGAACAAAATATTAGGGGCTAAATTCCAATTCATGGAAAATAGCCCTTTAAATAGCAAGTTTCTCCATCAATTCTTCTAAATTCCACATGGATAGTACTGTTCTTCCTTCTTGGTGAGTTTTTTTCAAAGTCGATGAAAACCCAAAAAACAACCATACCAATCCCTTCACCCTAGCTCAAGGAATGCATTGGTAGCAAGAATCACCACAAATGGCCAGTGGAGAACTAAAAAATTGAAGATTGAAGCGAGCTTTCACTGCTTTAATAGCATTTTGTGGTGACTAAATATGGGTTTTGTTGGGCTTAGCTCAAGGATCATGTAGTTGTGTTCAATTTTTCAAATGGGCCACTGAAGTAGGAAGAACAAAGGTGAAAAGGCATGGCGGCGATGCTATGTTGTTTTCTAGTAAATTGAATAACAAAGCTAAAAATTGAATAGGGCATTAGGTTTATGGTACCGAGACATAATTAATGGCGCTGGTGATAAATTTCTCCAGCAGCGAAGTTGAGGTAAATTCTTCACCTCGTCGCGATGGTTTTAGTAATGGTGTTAGATTATAGTGTTGAGACTTTGATATAAGTTTTAATGTAAAAGTAAGTTGATTAGACCAAATTATGACTATGGGCTAGACATGGGCATGCATGGATATCTAAATGTGCTTAGTGGACTCAAATTTACATTATTGTATAATAACTATAGCTTAATTAAGTTAATTAGAGGATTAAACCTTAATTTCATGGATTTGAGACCCAAGTGACAAATTGGGTTGTTAATAATAATTAGAATACTGTTATTGCCTTGATATGACGTTACGAGGTCAATTGTGTAATGATAATGCTGAGATGAACCTTAAATTACTGCATTAACTGAGTAATTATCCATTTTAAGATGTTATTCATATTATTGTAATTATAGGTTTGAATGAAGATTTTGACAAGAGACCTATGCTTTTGGTTAGATGCTGATGAGTTGGGCTTTGCAAACTAGTAGGAGCTGATAGAATTGTCGAGGTTTATAAGGTAAGGGTCTAATGGTTAAGTTGTTCTTATTTGGGGGAATAATTGATTCTCAATTATTAAATTTCATTTTGTTTGAACTATTTATTATTATCTATTTATTGTATAATAAACACTTGTGAGGGTTTATCAATTTGGTTCTTACTTTATATATGCTATTTGTCATTTATTTCATGAACCCTTATAAGGGTCTACCAATTTGGCATCTATTTATACCTATCTACCAATTATCTATATTGTTATTGCATCTTGGTTATTGAAATTGTGATTACATAGGTTCTTATTTGTTATTTGTTAGTTTATCCATATACCCCGATAAGGGTTTGCTTCCTTAGTTTTATTTTTTATAAGAATTTAGCATGTCCATTATAGTGCGAAGAACCTATGTTATCTTGCTTGATATCGATCAATCTGAATTCATTCTCCTTGCTATATGTTTGGCCTTATTGGTTAACTAAATCTTTCTCATACATTATTGATTCACCTTGTTAGAAATCTCTTTATTGATACTTGATATATGTATAAAGATATGTTGGGCTGAGTGTCGATCCTAGCAAAATGCTTGGATGCACATGACATGCTAGGGGCTATTCCCTAGTGTTAGCAATATAGATAGAGGTTATTCCTTAGGTTTGAGCGATGAGTCGGGCTATAAATGAGCTAAGCCGAGTCGAGCCAGAGCCTGCTAGGCTTGAGCTTGGCTGGTTTACTCATTCATGAGCTCGAGCTCAGCTCGTCAAAATAGGTTCAGGCTTAACTCAACTCATTAAAGCTCAATATGGTTTGATTCATATAGGTTTGAATGCGTTTGAGCACGTATAAGCTTAGATGTGCTCCAGCTCGTATAAGCTTAGATGTGCTTGAGCTTGTTTTGGCTTGAAATAAAATTTATAATAACAAATACCATACCATAAATAACATTATAAAAATATAATCCAACAATACCAATACAATTCTAATAGTTATCAAATTCCAAATTACATATTTTCTAATCAAAATAAGGATTTAGGGGTTTTCTTTTCAATTTTTAAATAATTTTATTTTTTCTTAAAAATAAAATTATTATTATTATTATTATAAAAAATATATATAATAAAAAGCCCGTTTAGGCTCACGAGCCAGTCAAGTTGAATACTATCAAGCTTAGCTCAGCTTGCTTGACTAGCAAGCCCAGGCTCGACTCGGCTTGTTTAAGTTCGAACTGAATTCGAGCTTTCATTGAGCCAAGCTTGAATTGTTAGTGAATAGTCTCATCTCTTTTACACCCCTAGCAATGAGCTAAGGGCTATTTCTTGGGCATTGACAATTGTCAAGTACCAAGCCTCATGCTTGGGTAAGTTTGGTTTGGTTGAAGTAAAGAAAATATAATATGCCTATCAAGTTATGATATGTTGGATTACATATGTTATTAAAGGTTGCTTTACTAAGATTGTATCTTGACTGTTTGTAATCCGATCATGAAGCATTAAAGACGGTATAGTTTTCTAGTCTAGTTTGGGCTAATGTCCAGGCTGAATGTGTTGACGATGATACCTCCTGTAGTAAGCCGATTGAGCAGGCTGGGCCATTCTGGTCAATGGTAACACCTTTTGAACTAGTAACCTAGATTCTAAAAATATCTTTATTTTGGTACATTTGTGTTCTCTTTCAATGTCATGCCCATTTATGTTCCATTGAACTATTAATTCTTCTATAAATCTATTTATTTGCTTATTGTATATCTTTCATTGAGTCTTTAGGATTCATCCTCTCTGTTTTTCCTAATTTTCCCCAAATAGGATTAAGTGAAGAACATGACTTCGAGGTTTAGACTGGAGAGATTTTGTAATAAAATAAGTGTTTATATATACTTGTGGATTCACTTGGACACTATATTATGGCTTAGAGATGCTATGATATGCTAAGATTGAATCAAAGACCTACAGTATTTAAATATTATGTTTAATGTTATGGGGCAACTTATGGCATATATTTAGCGCTTTTATCGAAATCTGTAAAGTCAGAGCACTGAGTTTTGAAATTTTTCTTATGGGCCTATCAATTGTCTTATGGATTATGAATTAAGCTTGAATTAAAGTAGCATTTTAGCATAGGGTATCTTAAGAGGAGTGTCATAGAGATGGCATCAGATCGTAGGTTTTAATGACCTAGGTTAACATGAGAATGATTTTGTGATTGTAATCAATAGGTTTACTAGAGATTAAATTTGAACTCAAAATCAATAGGGGTGTAAACACTCGAGTTAAGGAAAACATAAGCTATGTTGGGATCTGATCATAGGATATTATTCTCAAAATGTGAAATTCTTGGTTAATAAAGAAAAGCTTGACTTTAGATTTCCCTAAGTTATGTTAAGATATGATTCTTGGAACATGACATTTTGGGTTGGAAATGTGAGGTTTGACTGTGGGATTGAAAGTTGAATTAAATAGGATATTAACTCTTGGGATAAGGCTCGGCATTAAAGAAGTAAAGGGTTATAACTAGGGTGGCCAAGTAGTGTATAACCTCTTACTTTTGGTATGTCAAGCATATAAATTTATGGGTATTAGCAAGAATGATACTGTTTGAAATTTATGACATTAGGTGAGCAATATCTATTAAGGTTGAATTTGACGAGTAGCTAACTAATTAAAGAAGATATGTGGCGACCAAATAGTGATTACCTTAAGGCGAGCAAATTCCTACTGATTGCTCATGGATAAGGATTAGATTGTGTCGATACATGGAAAAAGAATTGTTGCAGGAAGGAATATATTTGGGAAATGGATAAATGATTATTAGGGATGAGTAATGTTTAACCTATATGTATAATTGATAATTTAATAGTATTTCTATATAGATAAGGGACAATACAATGGAAAGATAAATATGATAGATAAAATGCCACTAGGAAAATGAACGCTTAACATGCATATACATTTATGGCTTGAATTGTTAGACTATCAAGAGAAATTAGTAAATTAATAATAGAAAAGTTAATACGTGATGATAATGGGAAGAAAGAAAAGGCTAAATTGCTATAGGGAAAGAAAGTTAATAGGTACTAACAACATGAGAATCATTGAAGGAATCCTTTTGAAGTTTTACCTCATAGTCACTAAAAGAGATCAGACGGGTAAAATATAGGAATGCGAATAGGGCATGTCTAGAAAATTGGAGTAATGAGATGCAATTTAGGATTCAAAGTAACTTGATGAACAAGGGAAATAAGTATATACATACGGTATGAGACCTTGCATCATTGATAAGGATTAATAAAATAATAGTAGGAGCTTGATGGACGTTATCAAGTTAGGAAATTAGGACACTTTTCCTTATTAGCTATTAGCTATTTGCTATTTAACCTGATCCATTTACTAGGGATACCTAACCTTGAAACTAGAAAAAGATTACTACCACAAGAAAATTTGAGAAAGAGTTAGGTTGAGAGCTAACTCTTACTTATGAATTGAAAAGATGCTAAGAGTAATGACTCAAGCTTTTACAAACATTACAGAAATGATACATAAAGAACAATATAAACATTTAGGGTTAAGTTATGGTATTCATCTTAAAAAATTTTAAATTACTTGGGATCAAGGAACGAAACATGCTACATCCTTATTTGGCATTATGAATGTTTACGTGTTAAACCTATCAAAATCAAGACCACAAATAATTAAGGACAACTAGAAACATATCAAAAGTATAAACGTTCTTGGGTTCTTTCAATTAGTATTCATAGTGCATTCAGGTCTTTTCCAAGTCAATAAGTACATTGGTGAAATTAACTAAGGACATACTAGGTACATATATGTGAAATTAACAAGTCAAAATAGTATTCTTGTGCTTATGATTATTGAAACAGTCATTGCTCAAGTGAAACACAGATATCGTTTAAGAGTTGAGAAAAAGAAATTTTTGTGGATTGCGAACTTACTAGTAAGCACGATTTAGGTCAATCTAGGATTGACAAACACTTTGGGTTTGAAAATGAAATTTCAATGTTTAGAGATTGGCAAAATAAGTTGAAATATAAAATACACAAATGAGAATAAGGAAGTTGAGAAACTTAAGCTAATAAGCTCTAAAGGAAAAAAGAAAATAAGTAGTCTGAGCGCTATCTAAGTTTAGAAAATCATAAGTATGTTGGGTCCCATGTATTTTTAACTATGTCACTCAAATAAAACCTCAAGAGTTGCGAATAGGTTACTCACAGCTATGTCTAGTATGTATAGTTTTTGTGAACCTATGATCAGATGCATGAGAATAAATGAACTTGTGGTGTTGATGATCATTTATTGCCATAATAGTTTTGTAATTTATTAAATAGAAATAAGTACCTTGTTAAGGTGTAATGGAAAACCTTAAGTATTGAAATGGTATGTGATGATATGCGTAAGGCTTACTTAATTTTGGATAAGCACAAAGCACTTAGTGCTGCTATGGAACTACCATAGAGGTTTAAAATTCTTTTTTGGGATAGTTTAATTACTTCCGATAAGCACAATCATGGAGTTCAAGAGGAACTTTAAGTGATGATGGATAATGGACCTATGAATCATAGGATTATTAGTCAATCCTAGAGATGTAAGATGACACCACAAGCCTTGGTAAAATGAATAGGTTGGAAAGAATAAAAAAGAAGAGATTCCTAATATCTTAGCAAGATAAATATCACCAAGGTGCTAAGGAGGTATATCCAGACAATGAGAGAAATCCACATGTGATTGAGGCAACGAGGAAACAAAAGTTTTAAATATACCAGTGCTAAATGAAGTTT
This sequence comes from Jacaranda copaia, assembly GCA_014898725.1. NCBI lineage: Eukaryota > Viridiplantae > Streptophyta > Magnoliopsida > Lamiales > Bignoniaceae > Jacaranda > Jacaranda copaia. The sequence continues at coordinate 1,382,069 of JACGDI010005831.1, forward strand.
ATCTAGTCAAATATGAGAATCTAGGGACCAAATTTTTTTAAGGGAGAATGATTGTAACACCTCTAAATTTGGTATTTTAGAAAATATATATATTTAAAAATAAAAATATAAGTTTGACAAATTTTAAGGATTAAGATATAAATGAGAAAGACTTAATTACATGCAGGTTGTAAATCTTAGGGTTAGATTGCAATTTTAGAAAACTTGATTGTACAAAATTTAAGAGTTTTGAGGGTTAAAATGAGAATACTTTTGGTGAACTGGGCAAATCTTAGGTACTAACTAAGTCCAGGGGTTTGATTGAGGTTTGGTCACACTTTGCAGGACTAAATTGAAGACTAGACCAAAATATTGGGGGCTAAATTCTAGTTTCTATAAAATAGCCCTTTATATAGCAAGTTTCCTCCTAAATTCTTCTAAATTTCCACAAATAGCATTATTTCTCTTCTCCAGCGATTACCCTTCAGAGCCAATGAAAACTTGAAAACAACCATATTAATCACTTTACCCCTGCTCAAAGAATGCACTAGTAGCAAAAACTACCATAAATGAATTGTGGAGCAATGAAAAATCAAAGCTCGAAGTGAGCTCACAGCGGAGGATGGCAGGTCTCACTATTCTAATGGCATTTAGCGGTAACTAAGGGTAGGTTTTGTTGGGCTTAGCTTAAAAATCACACAGATGTCCTCAATTTTTGGATACGGGCCACCAAAATAGATAGAATTATGGCATAAAGGCATGGAAGAGAATAGCGACACTATGGTGTTTTCTAGCAAATTGAATGATGAGTTCACAGTGAAGCTACATGTTGAATAGGGTGTTAGGTTTATGGTATTGAGATGCATTTAACAATGTTGGTGGTGAGTTTCTCCTGTGATGGTGGTGTTAAGGCAAATTCTTCACCATGTTACAGTGATTCCTGTGGTGGTGTTGGATTATAATATTAGGACTTTGATAGTAAGATTTAGGTGATAGCAATTGATCAAATAATTTGATTCATGATTCAATTTGATTAAATTGTTAGCATAAGTTTTAATGTAAAAGTAAGGTGATTGGACCAAATCATGATTATAGGTCGGACATGGGCAAGCATGGATATACAGATGTGACTAGTGGTCTTAGATTAGCATTATTATATGATAAGTTTGGGTAAGTTGAGTTAATTAGAGGATTAAACCCTAATTTCATGGGTTTGAGACCCAAGTGATAAATTAGGTTGTTAACGATAATTAGACTACTATTATTAACTCAATATGATGTTGTAAGGTCAATTACATAATGATAATATCGATATGAACCTAAAATTGCCATATTAACTGAGTAATTATCAATTCTACATTGTTATTCATATAAATGTAATTATATGGTTGAATAAGGATTTTGATAGAAGACTTATGCTTTTGGTTAGGTGATGACCAGCTAGGCCCCACAAACTGGTAGGTGGTGAAAAGCATTGCTGACACTTTTAAGGTGAAGGTCTAATTCTGAGAAATAATTAATTCTCAATTATTGAATTCCATTTTGTTTGAAATCTTGATTGTTATCTATTTATTGTATCATAAAACTTTGTGAGGTTTTATTAATTTAGTTCTTGCTTTGTATGCCTTATTTGTTATTTATTTCGTGTACCTCTATGAGGGTTTCACTTGCTTAGACCTATCTATCATTGTGATAATTGAGAGGGTTAAATTGGTTTCTGTATTGTTACTGTATCGTGGTTATTGAAATCTATGATTACTTGGGATCTCGTTTATTATTCATTAATTGATCCGTGTACCCATGTAAAGGTTTGTCACCTTGTTTTTATTTCTAATAAGAATTTAGCATGTTCATTCTAGTGCCAAGAATTATGTCATCTTGTTTGATATCGATCAGTTTGAATTTATTTTGCTTGCTATATGTCTTGCCTTGTTGGTTGTCTGAATCTATCATGAACTTTAATGATTTTCCCTATTGGAAATCAATTTGTTTATACTTGATATATATATATGGAGATATATCAGGCTGAGTGCTGATCCTAGCGGAATGCTTTGATATACGTGACATGCTAGGGGCTATTCCCAAGGTATTAGCGATGAGTTAGGGGCTTTCCTTAGGCATAAGCAATTGTCAAGTACCAAGTTGTCATGCTTAGGTAAGTTCAATTTGGTTGGAATAAGGAAAATCTAATACGCCTATCCTGTTATGATCTATTGGATTGCATATTTTATTTGCATTTGCTTTATTAGAACTATATCCTAATTATTTGTAATCAGATCATGGAGCATTGAAGATGGTGTAGTTTTATTGGTCTAGCTCAGGCCAATGTCTGGGCCGAACACGCTGATGGCGATACCTTCCGCAGTAAATCGATTGAGTTAGCCAATGGTGATATCTTATATAATAAATTGATTGAGTTGATTGGGCCATTCAAGCTGATGGTAACAACTCCTGAACTAGTAGCCTAGAATCTAAAAATATCTTTGTTATGGTACATTCGTGTTATCTTTTAATATCACGCCCGTTTAGGTTTCGTTGAACTATTGGTTCTTTTATAGATCTATTTTTTTGCTCATTGTACATCCATTACTGAGTCCTTAAGACTTACCTTATCTATTATTCTTGATTTTCCCCAGATAAGATTAAGTGAAGAATATGAGCTTGTGGCTTAGACTGGAGAGATTTTATAATAGAATAAGTGTTTATATGTGCTTGTGGATTCACTTGGACACTATATTATGGCTTACAGAGGATATGTTATGATAGAATAAAAAACCTACAGCATGTATATATTATGTTGAATCTTATGAGACAACTTAAGGTATTTATTTAGCATTTTTGTCGAAGCCTATTAAGTTGGAGCATTGAGTCTTGAAATTTTTCTTATAGGCCTATCAATTGTCTTGTGGGTTATAAATTAAGTTTGAATTAGAGTGGCATTTTAGCTTAGGGTATCTTGAGTGGGGTACCATAATGGTAATATCAAAGCCTAGGTTTTGATGACCCAGGTTACTATGGGAATGATTTTGTGATTGGAATTAATGGGTTTATTAAAAGTTAGAGTAGAACTATGATCCAATAATTAAAACTTCAAAAGCTTAAATAATCTAGGGTACTCAAACTAACAAGGATCAGCATATGCTTAGATTTAAATTTAAGCAGAGGATTATCTTAGTTAGCTTAATTCCAAGGAGAAAATGAAGAACTCTTCTTCAATCCAAAATATGCTAGGTAGAGGCATAGCAGAATCAATGCAACTTTGCATGAGTCAAGCTTCTCCAAAAATTCCAAAACAATTTCAGCAGCTCCTCAACTCTATGATAAATCTATTATGAAAATTTCATATAAAAACTCTTTCTAGATCTCTTGTAATAAAATCACCTAGTTTCTATTGATGTAGGTAGATCTCCAAAGGCTTAGCAAACCATTTGTTTTGCCTTTATTGAAATGATCCACAAACCAACGCAATTTTGAATCACTCCTCATAATTAGCTGGAGATTAATAGGGGAGGTAAGAAGTAGTGGCCAGTTTTAGAGGTTGGAGAAAAAGAGAAAGGTGAACTTCAACACATGAGCGAACACTTTGAAGAATGGAGGGAAAATGTTAAAGAATCTAATTCTTATCTTGCAAGATGCATGTGCCGCCTACCTAACCCCTATATCTATATATAGAGGGAGAAAGGTGTGATGCTAGGCATCACACCTTCCTCAAGGTGGGGAGGACCGCCATCCATGCAACTCACAAGCCAGTTGGCAAATTCAAATCTAATTTATATTTCATGTGCATTTCAATTTCATTTGAAATCTAATTTAAAGTTGATTAAAATGTCTCACCAAATGAACCTTTCATTTGATTATTCCCTCCAAAAATGATTCTTCTCATCAATTAAATTAAATAATTTAATTTAATTAATTAATCTTTGACTTGACATTTAAGCCAACAACATTAACTTTTTAAGCTTAATTTCATTAACTTAATTCCTTAAGCTAACTTGACAAATTGATGGTCACGTGGCACCAAATAATTAATACTTTAATTATTGATCTAATTTAACTATTAAATTAGCTGATCAATTTATCACTTAAATGAATCAAGCTAAATGACACCTCAATTTTCGATCTCCCAAAAATTAGTTAGTATGGAGTGAGTTTTCTAACACTTAGAAAGTTCCTCCAAGACTTAGGAAATGCTATTAGCTTTTGCGTGTACCTGATAGGTTCTACCATTCATTGGACATGGTTTTGTAACTCCATGTGACTTTTGAATATCATATATTCCTTTTAATTTAAACTTCTTTAAACTAAATTGACTTAATTCAATTAATCTCCATTCATTGAAGAGTACCCAATCTCCATGACCAATCCAACCTCAAGCCCATGGAGCCTAACTGATTGGCCAAAATAAATGCTTTTGGAGAACTATTGTAGCTCTATGGATACTATGCAAATACAGTTCTTCTATCTTCTATCTCTTAAAAGAAGCCCAGGGCAAGATATTTGCTGGCTTCCTAATACCCTCGATACTATGTCTCTACTCCTATTATTCGATTCTATTGTGTAACTCATCTTTGGAAAACTCCTTTTCCAAATTTTCATACCCCTTTGTGCAAAGATTTCTTGAAATCGATCAATATAGAATACATGGGTGATGCACTCGCCATTCACAAAGACAAAGAATCAAATTCTATCTTAGATCTCATAAACTTCCATGCCTAGCAGCTCATATCTAATCTCTACTCGAATGGCCTACTAAGTGAACAAGGAAGAGTTAAAGCATAAGGACTAAACACAAGGTTACTATGGATATTATGTTAAAGGACTAAAAATATGCACTAGCATAAGTGGTCGAACTTGCCACTATAGATATCTAGTGGATTCTCCTGGTGGGTCCTCAACACCTTGTTCTCTAATAGGCACCAACTAGCATGCATCCATATTCCATATGGGATTGCTCATGGAATAAAGTTGAAAGCAAAAGTAGCACTAAGATCTAATTATTAAAACTTTAAAAATAAGGATAAACTTGGCTACTCAAGCAACCAAGGATCTAAACATGCCATAGATTCAAATTTGGTAAGAGGATTACCTTGATGAGCAAGTTTTCAAGGAGAAAATTATTGGAATAGTACCCTGCATGCTAATGAGATTGGCCTTGTATATACTATTTCCTTGTAAAACAATCTTGATTGAATGATACTCTTAATATGGTCATTTTCATCTTATGCTTTATTTTACTTCACTCACTTTTGGATAAAGCCCTTAGATCACCCATGACTACAGGATATGATTTAATGACCATGAAATAAGTCTCACACAGTCACGATCTTAGGCCTTCCAAGTCATAGGATCTTATGAGATGGGGCATCTAAGATTTCAATAGACTTGCATTAATGATGTATAAATCTAAAGGTTGAAAATTGCTCTATTCCTTGAGCAACTATATGAGATACGGGTGCATATTAGTGAGTGGTTGTTAGAAAATAAGGCACTGAAGACCTTCTAGAGAATTGACTAGATAGCCAAAGGAGGAAGTCGATAGTGGCAAGTTTTTCTACTTACACTAGTCCATATTATTTATCCTTTGACCTAAAGGTCCATGCTAACCTCTGTCTGTCCTTATGTTTTGACTTTTCCTTGACCACATAATGGGTCTTTCGAGTTGAGGTTGGGTATAAGCTACTTGGTGTGGAGGTTTGTGAGATCCAAGATGGAGTCCTACTCTTCGCTGTTGTGAATAGCGAGTACATCTCCTATCTAATGGTCAATGCTTAGAAATCCTTGCACAAGGTGGTGCGATAGTTTGGGAAAGGAGTTTTCCAAAGGTGAGATCACACAATGGGATTCAACATTGAGAATAGAAACATATTATCAAGGTTATTAGGCAACTGACAAATATCTTTTTCTAGGCCTCTTTCGAGAGATAGGAGATCGAAGGACCGTATTTGCATGGCACGCGTATAGCGATAATGGTTCTCCATAATGTTCATTTTGGCTAATTAGTTGGACTCCATGGGATTGAGGTTGGACATCAACCATGGAGATTGGGTATTCTTCAATTAATGAGATTAATTGAATTGAATTGATTATTTAAGGAGTTTTAAACTAAAATATATATAAGATATTCAGAGTCACAAGGTGTTGTGAGCCCATATCCAATCAATGGTAGAACCTATAAAGTTACACATAAAATTCAATTAGCCTCCTAATTGGTGGAGAGAATTTTCTAAGGTGCTAGAAAAAGATCTCTCTTAGTAGACCAATTTTTAGGTACCAAGTTTGAAGGTCAATTTTGGCTTGATTAATTTAAGTGTTAATCAACTAATCTGAGAAGTTAAATTAGACCAATAATTAAGGATTTAATTATTTGGTGCCAACATGATCATCAATTTCTCAAGTTAACTTAAAGAGTTAAGTTAGCAAATTAAGAAATTAAGCTTAAGGAGCTAAGCTAGTTTGACTTAAAGGGTTAAGTCAAAGGATAATTAATTACGTCAAAGAGTTTAATTTCATTAATTGGGAATAATGAATTTTGGAGGAAAATTTCAAATAAGATTTGAATTTGCATCTTAATTAATTTGAAATGAGATTTCAAATGTAATTAAGATGCAAATGAAATTTAAATGAGATTTGTATTCAAATTTGCCACATAGGCACACCCCTACTTGGCTGCCCCCCTCATGAAATGTGTGATGCCAAGTTGGTGTCATACCATTCAGCATCTATATATAGATATAGAGATAGGGGATCGGCCACAATGCAAAGTTGGTGTGAAGAATTAGATTCTTCCCTCTCTCCCTCCAAAACTTCTTGCAAGCAAGCATTCATGTGTTGAAAGCTTTGTTGTTTTCTTCTTCTTCTTCCCTACCTAAAATTGGCCTCCACCATTTTTTGAATCTTAGATATTACTCCAGCTTATGGACTATAGATTTAGGAAGATCTCATTGGTGTGTGGATCATTATAGTAGAGGTAAGGCATTTGACTTGCTTGTTTATGGAGATCTATCTACATAGAGTTCAATTTGGAAAATTTATCCTAGGATTTCCAGATGGATTTCTTATCTAAAATTTTAAATTAGAGTTCATCAAGGTATTTTGAAGCTCCATATATTTTTTTGAAATTTTTGGAGGAGATTTGATAGGGCGATTGTCTCACCTTTCCAGCTGCACCAATTGTAGGCAGTTTCTGGACTAGTGAAGAGTTCACTTACTATCCTTGAATTTTGCTTTTCAAGGTAATGCTCTCACCCAATCTAAATTCTTAGAATGTTTGGATCCTTGTTATACTTTTGATCACCAGCTTTCAAAATTGGTGAACCTTTTACCAATCAAGAATCTGCCTGAAACCAGCATAGCTAGAAGAGAGCAACTATTGCATCATCTAAACTTCTCAAAAAATCACGAAACAATTTTTGTATCTTCTCAACACCTTGAAAAAGATGCTGTAAAATATTTGGAGCAAAACACATTCTAAATCTTCTGGAAAACGTTTGTCAAAACTACTATTCTGCAAAGTGGATCTCCAAAGGCAAGCAAACCAAATGTTTTGCCTCTATTGTAATGATCCACAAGTCAACAAAACTTCCAATTTCTCCTCACTTGTAGCTGGACAAAGAGAGGATAAAACCTATGGTGGAGGCAGATTTTGTGGTAGGAGAAGAATAGAGAGCAAAGCTTCAGCACATGAGGTAATGCTTGTAGAGAGTTTTAGATTGAAACGTGAAAGATTCTAATTTTCACACCAAAATGCAAGTGCTGAATACATGCCCCATCTATATCTATATATTGAGGGAATATGGTGTGATGTTAAGTAGGTATCACACCTTCCTCAAGGGAGGGGATGGCCACTTGCATGCCAAGGTAACAAGCTTGAATTTCAAATCATATTTAAGTTTCATCTGTGTTTCAATTTTTTCGGAACCTAATTTGAAATTAATTAAAATGTCAATTCAAATGAACTCTTAATTTGAATTTTTCCTCCAAAATATATTCTTCTCATTAATTAAATTACATATTTTAATTTAATTAATTAACCTTTGACTTAACTTTTAAGTCAACAAGCTTAACTTTTAAGCTTAACTTTGTTAACTCTTAAAGTTAACTTTAATCAATTGGAGATCAAAATGGCACCAAATAATTAACTCTTTAATTATTCATCTAATTTAACTCCTTAAATTAATTGATTAATTTAATACTTAAATTAATCAAGACAAAATGGACCTCCAAATTGGTCCACTAGGAGTGAATATTCTAACTCTTAGAAAAAGTTCTCCATCAATTATGAAGCTAATTGGAGTTTGTGTGTGACCCATTAGGTTCTACCATTAATTGGACATGGCTTCACAACCATTGTGACTTTTGAATATCAAATATTTATTTAGCTTAAACTCCTTTAAGCTATTCGACTCAATTGAATTATTTTTATTAATTGAAGAGTACCCAAACTCCAAGGTCGATGTCCAACCTCAAGCCCATAGAGCTTAACTAATTGGCTGAAATAAATGCTTTTGGAGAACCATTCTAGCTCTATGCATACCATGCAAATACGTGTTGGAATAGTTCCCTACAAGCTAATGAGATTGATCTTGTAAACTATTTCACTCATAGTACAATCTTAATTGAATGATATTCTTTATATGGTCATATTCATCTTATGCTCTATATCACTTCACTAGTATTTGGATGAAGCCCTTAGATCACCTATGACTGCAAGACTTGGTTTGGTGATCATGAAATAAGGAGGTTTGGTGATCATGATTAAATTAGACCTATAATTAATTTAAATGTTAAATCAATCCACTAATTTAAGGAGTTAAATTAGACCTATAATTAATAAGTTAATTATTTGGTGCCAAAATGACCATCAATTGATTAAGTTAACTTAAAGAGTTAAGTTAATAAAATAAGCTTAATGAGTTAAGTTAGTTTAACTTAATGAACTAAGTCAAAAGACAATTAATTAAATTAAAGAGTTTAATTTAATTAATGGGAATAATGAATTTTGGAGGGAAAATTCAAATGAAGAGTTTATTTGAATTAGCATCTTAATTAATTTGAAATAAGATTCTAAATATAATTAAGATACAAATGAAATTCAAATGAGATTTGAATTCAAATTTGCCAACTTGGAGCCCCATTAACCACCCCCCTTGGCATCACACATTTTGCATCTATATATGGATATAGAAAGAGTGGATCAATTATTAAGAGATTAATTGTGAAGATTAGAATCTTTGCAAATTCCCTCCAAAAACAACTTGCAAGCATTGCAGTCACGTATTGAAAGCTTTGCTCTCTTTTTCTTCCTTCCAACCTAAAATTGGCCTTCACCATTTTTGAATCTCTAGTTTTACTCCAACCTATAGACCATAGATCATGGAATATCTAATTGGTATGTGGATTGTAACAATAGAGGCACCTGATTTGCTGGATTTTGGGGATCTATCTGCACAAAGTTTGATTTGGCTAATTTCTCTAGGAAGTTTTAGGAGTTTTGATCCAAAATTTTGTAGAAAGTTCTCCAAGGTGTTGCGAAGCTTCAATAATATTTTTGGAATTTTTGGAGGATTTTTTATTGGGTGATTTTCGCACTCTTCCAGTTGTGCCAGTTGTAAATAGTTTCTAGAATACTAAAACGTTCACTAGTCTTTTCTTGGATTTTTCTTTACAAGGTAATGCTCTCAGAAAATCTAAATCTCTAGCATGATTAGATCCTTTTTATTCTTGTAAGAACTAGTTAATTTCATGCTTTTGAAGTTTTGATTATTACATCCTAGTGCCTTACTTGTTTTCAATACTATCCTTCCATCTCCTATCTGTTGAAAGAGGCCTAGGGCAAGGTATTTGTTGGCACTCTAATTACGTCAATACTATGTTTTTATTTCTAATATTAGATTCTAATTTTTGACCTCATCTTTGAAAAACTTCTTTTCCAAATTATCATACTGCTATGTGCAAGGACTTCATGCAATTGATCATTATAGAATACAAGGAAGATGCACTCACCCTCTACAAAACCTAGGAATTGGATCCCATTTAGATTTCGTAAACCTCCATGTCTAGTAGTTCATCCCCAATCACCACCTAAATGGCCCCCTAGGTGACCAAGGATGAGTTAAAGCATAAGGAACAAAAATAAGATCACCATGGATCTTCAAGTTAGAAGACTAATTATATAAACTAGCATAAGTCAGAAAACTTGCCACTGCCGACTTGCCACTATAGCTATCAAGTAGATTCATTAAGTGGATCTTTAGTACTTCGCATCCTAACAAGCACCCACTAACATACATCTGTATCTCATGTGGTATTGTTCATGGAATGGAGCAATAACCAACTATTGAATTTATGCATTGTTAGTGTAAGTCTATCCGAATCTTAGATGCCCTATCTCATAATCTTAAGGCCCATCTTCTCAAGATGTCCTTCAAAGACCATGTTCTTGTAGGGGTTTAAATAGTGGTTCTGCTATATTCTCCACTAAGGTAACATCATCCACTCAATTGTCACCTCTATCAATTGATATCATATATCAAATGATGATGCATTTACTATGTTTGAATCACTAATGCGATCTTAGCTCACATCCTAAGTTGTTTTCTAAAGACAATCGTAGGCTTATGCACGCTAGGCACTATATCTAACTCTTGGATGAAGTTTTTATCCAAACACCTTCTTTTACGATTTCCAAAACTGCAATATATTTTACCTTACTAGTTATTCCAACTGTGGTATCTTATTTGGAACTCCTCCAACTCATCACACTGCCATTAAGGCAAAATACAAATCTAAAAGTAGATTTTATGTCGTCTACTTTGAATTTGAAACTAGAGTATGAATTCCCTATGCAGTATACCAAAAATAAGTCCTTAGTCCTACTCAAGTACTTGCGGATTGTTTTAACAACAATCCAATAACATTCATTAGGATTAGATTCAAAATAACCTATAGCATTCAAATTGTATGGCAAATCTAGTTTGCATATTGAATAGCATAATATATGCATGGCATGAGGTATGTGGGACATTCTATGTCTCTTGTTCTCAGTCTTAGGAGCCATAAACTTGGCAAGACAAAGACCATGTCCACATAGGATTAATCCCCTCTTGGATTCTTCCATACTAAACCTCTTTAGTATCTTATCAATGTATAGTAGTTGGGAAAGCATCAGCATTCTCCCCAATCTATCTTTATAGACACGTATTTTCAATACATAGGATGCTACTCCCAAATTGTTCATGGAGAATTGTGTAGATAACTATGCTTTTATGCATTCTAACATTTCTCTCTCATTCTTAGTGAGAAGAATATTTTTGACATAAAGCACAATAAATTTTATACTACTCTCACTAACCTTTTGTGTACACAAGGTTTATACAACTTTTTAACAAAGCCAAATGATTTGACTATCTTATTAAAAAAATGTATGTTCCAAGTTTAGGGCACTAATTTGAGTCCATAAATGGATCTCTTAAGTTTGTAATCCTTGTACTAACTCGTTATGGATGTAAGACCTTGTGGTTGCTCTATATAAATTTCTCCTTCAATATTTTCATTGAGGAAAGCAATTTTTGCATCCAATTTCCAAATCTCATAGTCATAATATGTGACTATGGCAAGTAAAATCTGAATAGACTTAGGCATTGCAACTAATGCAAAGATTTTCTCGAAATCAATACAAAGTTTTAAAGTGTAACCTTTTGCCACTAGTCATGTTGTAAAGGTCATCACCTCTCCATTGACTGCTAGCTTTTACTTATAAATTCACTTGCAACTAATGGGAACTATTTCCTCAAATAGATCTACCAAAGTCCATACTTTGTTGAAGTACATGGAGTTCATTTAAGATCTTATGGTATCTAGCCAATATCTAGAGTCTACATCCAACATAGCTTTCTTACAAGTTTTCAGATCACTATTTGATTAGCCCATTTCATGAAAAAATCCAAACTTTTTGAGTAGCCTCGTAATCTAATCTGACTTTCTCAAAGGTTATGAGTAAGGATTTTTTATATTATTTGTTTCCACCACTTGTGGAATTTTAATGATCATCTTGAACTTTTCCAAGTTCAACAACAATACCTTTTCTATCTAATAGAATTTTTTTTTTAAAAAGATGGTGTTCCTCGAAATAAAACACCTTTTGTTCCTAAGGATCTTAAAAGTAATAAGCTAAATACTCTTTTGGGTATCGCTCAAACTTGCACAAGGTGGATCTACTATCCAACTTGTCTCCTACTATTTGTCCCATGTAAAAGCTCATCACGGAACATACCGTGTCCACAAGGTGTGATTTCTCCTCTTGATTACTCTATTATGTTAGGGTGTGTTGGGTGAAATCTATTGAGAGAGAATTCTATTCTTCTTTAGATAATCTAAAAATTTCATACTTATGTATTCTCTTCCTCGATCCAATCAAAGAGTTCTAGTACTAAGTCCTTTCAGACTCACTTTAAATGGGTCACGTATATCCATATGGATAAAATCCAAAGAATTAGTGGTATGCTCTGATTGTCTCACTAAAGGAGTCTTGGTCATTTTACCTTTAAACAAGATTTATGAGTAGGAAGGTCCTCAATGCCACTAACAATTAATGCTTTGAGAACTTCTAACTTAATCATCCTCTTTTTAGAGATATATCTAAATCTTATATGCCATAACATAGCATTTTCTCATATATCTAATTTTGTTACTTTATTGAAAGTGCATTAGTGATGGTTGAGAATCCAATATGTACATCCCTTGTTAAGTATACCATAATCAATTAAAGAACCCATTCTTCAATGCCGTCAATCTTCCATTCGAAATAGAAGGATCAAATCCTTCACTATCCAAAATGGAAATTGAAATAATGTTCTTAACAATATATGGTATGTTATAACAAAGGTCACAATTGTTGAAATAGTGCCCTACAAGCTAATGAGATTGGCCTTGTACAAACTATTACCTCATAAAGCAATTTGGATTAAATGATATTCTCTATATGGCAACTTTCATCTTATGCTCTATTATACTTCACTTGAATTTGTATGAAGCTATTAGATCACCTAAGACTACAGGACTTGGTTTGGTGACCATGGAATAAGTCTCACATGATCGTGATCTTAAAACTTCCAAGTCATACGATTTTATGAGACAGGACATCTAAGATCCGAATAGACTTGCACTAATGATGTATAAATCTAAGGGTTGGAGATTGCTCTATTCCATGAGCAACTGTATGAGATACTGGGGCATGTTAATGTATGCTTGTTAGAGAATAAAGCACTGAAAACCCATCAGAGAATCCACTAGATAGCCAAAGTGGCAAGTCGGTAGTGGCTAGTTATCTTACTTATGCTAGTGCATATTATTAGTCCTTTGAGTTGTGGATCAATGGTAACCTTGTGTCTGGTTCTCATGCTTTGACTCATTCTTGACCACTTAACGGGTCTTTGACTCATTCTTGGTGCCAAGTTTGAAAGTCAATTTTGGCTTGAATGATTTAAGTGTTAAATTAATCAATTAATTTAAAAAGTTAAATTAGACCAATAATTAAGGAGTTAATTATTTGGTGCCAACATGACCATCAATTGGTCAAGTTAACTTAAAGAGTTAAGTTAACAATTAAGCTTAAAGAGTTAAGTTTGTTTGACTTAAAGACTTCAGTCAAAGCATGATTAATTAAATTAAATAGTTTAATTTTGATTAATTAGAAGAAATGGATTTTTGGAGGGAAGACTCAAATGAGATTTGAAATGACATCTTAATTAATTTGAAATTAGATTTCAAATGTAATTAAGATGCAAATAAAATTTAAATAAAAATTAGATTCCGTTCACCACCTATACAATCTTAGCCGCT
>JACGDI010005831.1:1395994-1500013 GCA_014898725.1 Jacaranda copaia
TGTGCCAAAAGGTGTGAAGAATTAGATTATTCATTTTCCCCTCCAAAACAACCTCTTGTGTAAGCTAACATTTCATGAGTTGAAGGCTTAGCTTTTTCTTCCTTTGCCTACCAATTTTTGGCCTCCTCCATCACCAATTATCTGGTTCTATTTCAATTTATGAATTATAGAATTTAGGAAGCCTCATTGGTGTGTGGACTATTTCAGTAGAGGCAAGATGTGTGCCTTGCTCTGTCTCTGGAGAACTCTCTGCACGAGGTCCGACTTTGCAATTTTCTCCAAGATGATCTAGATGGACATTCAACCTGAATGTTTTACTGGAGATTCCCCATGGTGTTGGCTATCGTCAATAATTTTTCCAGAATCATTGGTGGTAATTTGGTAGGGCGATCGTCGCATTACTTTTGTTGTGCCACCAGTAAACAAAATCTGGAACCAGTGAAGTGTTCACTTGTTTCTTTCTGGATTTGCTTATCAAGGCAATCCTCTATCTAAATCTAAATCCAAGGAATTATTAGAACCCTATAATGCTTATAGGCACTAGTTATTTTATGTTTTTGAAGTTTTGATTATAGATCCTAGTGCCAATCTTGCCTTCAACAATCATGCACCTTAGCGAAGGTGGTAGATAATAACCACGTTACTTAGTTTTATTCTTTTTTCTATTCTTTGTAGGAACTTAGAAAGAAAAAAAATCACATGTGATACCATATATCCATGAGAAAGAATTTACCCTTAAATACACTTTAATAAAGTACATACCCTTCTTAAGGATTGCAAGGTATTTCTTTCAAAAAAGGATTCTAGTGGCCTATCTCACCAAAGTAGAAACAAGTAATATTGACTATATCCTCTGTTATTTTTTTGACTCCTCCGAAGGCCTTTAATGAATGTTTTCCTTTGGAGAAATAACATTTCTTCCTTTTACCTCCCTTTCTAGCACCCCTAGGTCCATATACTTGGAGGAGGAAACAAGTATCAAAGGTTTGCTGTTGTCATAGCGGTCTTTTTCTGGATCAACACTTTGATCAATAAAACTTGGTTAGGATGTGAGGATCAAATCCTCATGGAGATCATTATCCATCACTGCATCTAAGTTGAAAAGCTACTCCAAGCTTAGTCATCTTTAGACCATAGTGGATGACACATGACTTCACATTCATTCTAGCTTGAAAATCTCCTTTGACAACATGAACTTGTCATACTACGTTTTCTTTACAACTCTTGTAAACTTTAACCAAGGTACCATTTATGTGTCTTTGAGATTTTTTAAGTTTCTGATGCCATTTTGAGACTATGGGATAGAACGATCCTAGACCCAATTTGTGAACTCTTCACATGTTTCTTTATCTACTATTAATCCCAAAAGGATTAGGAGTACCATGATATAGGACATATATCCGTTTCTCGTAATCTAGAACAATTTTGAGGTTAAGTCAAACATGAAAGTTAGGCCTACTTGGTTTATTCGTTTCCAAAATAATATTAAGTGGAATTTTAGCCATTCTTGAGATTTCTCAAATCCTTAATGGCGAAAAAGAGAATATATGCATGTGATTGAATCTAGATATTGAAAACATGTTTATGGTCTTTCAAATATATTTTTCTCCCACTATTTTATCAATTCCTTCACCCCCAAGACAAATTTGGAAAATCATATTTTCTAGTGAGAATCAAGACCCTAAAGACTTGCAAGTGGACCCCTACAACCAGATGTATATCCACAAATAATCTAAAGCTAAGCAAAGCATCTCATGCAACGTTTGACATATTTTGTCTCACCTTTTAATGTAGATCCCTTATAAGGACGTCCTCTACATTATTTATTGTTAAGTTGAACCTACCAATGAAACTTTGATTCGAGATGGATACCACAACATCCCCATGACCGGATGTGTATCACACAAAGATAATAGCATTGTCATGCCATATATTATTAGTAGAAGGCATGAACTAATTAAAAACTCTTTTTAATTTATATTCATTTTGACTTAATATTTGAAAGCACTTAGACATTCTAAGTGAAGGATTTTTTCTTGCAAAGATCTCAACATTTTATTTTCTTATTTAGGTTTTCCATATCCTAAACATGCTTCTCATACATCAATAGGATATGGAAAGCATAAATAAGTAAATGTGCCTAGCATACTCCTAGCATGGGATGACCATGTGCCTAACCAAGTGATGTGCTTAGAGCCATAGGTGCATCACTTGGTCAATGTTAAGTGGATTGATTAAACTAAGCTATTATATGAGTGTATCCCCATACATTCATGGGTTTTCAAGCCTTCATGGATCTTCTTTACTCCTTGCAACTTTTACAAGAAAATGAAAACATCACTCATAGTGATTCTATTCTCATAACTTTTATAAGTTAGAACAAAGAGGCATAATAGCCCAATTTCATACAACCCACTTTAAAAACTTGAATCAAATGAAATTAATATTAAAGATTTATGATCATCCCCATTCATTCTTCATTTATTCAACACTTAAATGAATAATAAATAAATCAAGAATTGACATTCAATTCCAACAATTAAATGCTTATCTCATAAAGAATTAATTGGTCAAGCAAAAATAAGCAAAACCATGATGCATCTAATTTTTCCACAGTTGGAGATCAACTTTAACAAGATTTAAGAAGTAGTCAAATATGTTAAACATAATTTTGAGAACTCGCACAACACTTGTGCATCTATCTGTGTCAAACAAAATACTTTTGCTCACATACGGAACACAAAATAACACTTAAAACTCATCAAAATAAAAATTGTGCATTGCTACCCAGCTCGATCGCATAGTCATATAGCAAGTGCATCACAAGTGCACTCGTTGCACAATTGATGCTTGGATGGGTGTGGTAGTTCATCTTATTTTGAGGTTTAAACTGAGTTAAGTCAATTTTGTTTCAACTTTTGTGCACAAAAAATTTTAGGACACCTATAAACATTAAAACTCACATTATATATAAAATTTCATATATAAAACACCTTTTAAAACTAAAACTTCAAGTGCTCAAACATGCTTCAAAAATCAACTTTAAGTAAGAATCACATTCTTCCAAAAATCTTCAATTAAATCCAGTCCAATTAGATCTAAAACTAACCAAAACATATTAAGGCCAAATTTAACATGCTATACCAACATATAACATCATCTAATGCTAAATCAACATTCAACATTAGAAGTTAGGAATTAAAATATACTAATCATATTAATTAACACTTAAAATACATATTAGTATGCTTTAAATTCATTAATTAAGGAGCCAACATATAACATCACATGGTCGTGATCTTAAATCTTCTAAATCATAGGATTTTATGAGATGGGACATCTAAAATCCAAATGGACTTCCACTAATGATGCATAAATCCAAAGGTAGGAGATTGCTCCATTTTATGTGCAACTGTATGAGATACAGGTACATGTTAGTGGGTGCTTATTAGAGAACAAGGTACTAAAGACCTATAGAGAATCCACTAGATAGCTGAAGTGGCAAGTCGGTGGTGGCTAGCTCTCTTGCTTACGCTAGTGCATATTGTTAGTCCTTTGACCTAAGAATCCATGGTATTCTTACGTTCGGTCCTCATACTTTGACTCATCCTTGGTCACTTAACGGGTCTTTAGGTTGAGATTGGGTATGTGTTACTTGGCATGGAGGTTTGTGAGATCTAAGAAAGAATTTGACTACTCACTGTTGTAAAAGGCGAGTGCATCTCCTATGTGTTCTATAATGATCGATTCCTAAAAGTTCTTGCGCAAGGTGGTGTGACAATTTGGAAAAAGAGTTTTCCAAAGGTAAGGTCACACAATAGGGATCAAACATTGAGAATAGAGACATAGTATTAAGGCTATTAGGGAGCCAACAGATATCTTGCCCCAGGTCGCTTTCAGGAGATAGGAGAAGAAAGGACCGTATTTGCATGGTACACATAAAGTGATAATGGTTCTCTAGAATATTCATTTCGATCAATTAGTTGGGCCCATAGGCTTGAGGTTGGACATCGACCTTGGAGATGGGTATATTCAATTAATGAGATTAATTGAATTGAGTTAACTAGTTTAAACCAAGTTTTAAACTAGAATGAATAAAAGATATTCAAAAGTTATAAGGAGTTGTGAGCCCATGTACAATGAATGGTAGAACCTATCGGATCACACATAAAATTTAATGAGCTTTCTAACTAATGGAGAGAATTTTCTAAGGAGTTTGAAAATGGTTCTCCTAACGGACTGATTTTTGGGGCTATATTTTAAGGGTCAATTTTGGCTTGATTAATTTAAGTGTTAAATTACTAAAAATTTTAGAGTTAAATTAGATCAATAATTAAGGAGTTAATTATTGGTGCCAACATGACCATCAATTAGTTAAGTTAACTTAGAGAGTTAAGTTAATGAATTTAGCTTAAAGAGTTAAGCTAATTTGACTTAAAGGGTAAAGTCAAAGGATAATTAATTAAATTAAAGAGTTTGATTTGATTAACTAGGAAGAATGAATTTTGGAAGGAAAACTCAAATGAGATTTGAGATGGTATCTTAATTAAATTGAAACGAGATCTCAAATGTATTTAAGATTCAAATAAAATTCAAATAAAATTTAGAATAAAAAATTTGCCACCTAAGCACTTCCCTATTGGTTGCCCCCCTCATGGAATGTGCGATGCCAACTTGGCATTACACTATTCCACATCTATATATTGATATAGATTGTAGGCCACCATAAGCAATGCTAATTAGTGTGAAGAATTAGATTCGTCATTTCCCTCCAAAACATTTGCAAACTAGCATTTCATGTGTTGAATGTTAAGATTCTTTCTTCATCTTTCTACCCCAAATTCAGTTTTCATCATCACCAAATCTCTAGTCTTATTCCAAGTAAAAGACTAGAGATCTAGGAAGATCTTATTAGTGTGTGGACTTTTACAATACATGCAAGGTATGTGACTTGCTTAATTTCTGGAGATTCATCTACATGAGGTCCGACTTTGTGATTTTCTCCAGGATATTCCAAACAACCAATCTATTTAAAATTTTAACTGAAAGTTCTCGAAGGTGTTGGATATCTCCATATATTTTTCAGAAATTTCGGAGCTGATTTGATATGGATATTGTTGCAATCTTCTCGCTGCACCACTAGCAAGTAGATTCTGTAATCAGCGAAGTGTTCACTTGATAACCCTTAGATTTGCTTATCAAGTTAACCCTTTGATGTTTTGAATTTTTGATTTTAGATCCTAGTGCCTATCTCGCCTTCACACACAATATCATCCAAACACTCCAATCCATCACTTGAATCACAAATTTGGTGATTTGGATCAATTCATCACAAGAATCAATCAATCAATCAAAAATTTAAATCATAGTATGAATTAGGCTTTAATACCACTTGAAAGCTAGTGTAGCACTAGGATCCAATAATCAAAATTTCAAAGATTGAAATTATCTAGGCTACACAAGCTAACAAGGATCTAAACATGTTAATTAATGATTCAAATTTAGGAAGAAAATTACTTGGATTTGCTAAAATCCAATGAGACAGCGAATAACTCTTCTTCAATCCGAAAACTGTCACATAGCTGGCGCAGAAGATTCCAATCAACATTTGACTAGGAAAATCAACTCTGAATTGAGTTAAACATGCACCAAAAGATCACACACTCCTTGAGGTAACTTTAATCACTCCAGTCAGAATTCGACAAGTCCTCCAAAAATCGCTTAAAATAGACTGCTAGAAACTGAATCTCTAAAAGGCATAGCAATTCAATTGTCTTGCCTCTAATGATAAGATTCACACACCAATCCAACACCAATTCCTCTCACTATCAGCTGGAGAACAATGATGAAGGCTAGAATTTTGTGAAAGTAAGTAAGGCACTAGGATTCAATTAACTAAACTTCAAAATCATGAAATTAACTAGTACTTACAAGCATACCAAGGATCAAATCATGCTAGGGATTCAGATCTGGTGAGAGCATTACCTTAAAAAGAAAAATTCATATAGAGACTTGTGAACTCTTAATAATTCCAGAAACCACCTGTAACTGGTGCAGTTGAAAAAGTGGGAAAATCACCTAAACAAAACTCCTCTGAAAATTTTGAGAGAAAAACTGACTATAAACAATTTAGATCAAATATTTCTAGAACTCTCTAAAGAAAATTTTCAAATCGGACTCTATGCAGGTAGATCTCCAAAACACGAAAACTCTCTTGTTTGCTTCTATATTATAATCCACACACCAATTAAATCTTTCAAAACCTCTAAACTATAAGAAGGAATTAGAAAAAAGATTAATATGGTGGAGGCCAATTTTGGGTACGGAAGAAGAAGAAAAAAGCAAAGCTTTCAACATAAGAATGCAATGCTTGTAAGAGGTTTTGAAGAGAAATTGCAAAGAATCTAATTCTTTATAAATAGTGTGATGATGGGTGATCCTCTCCCTTTATATCTATATATAGATGCTGAATGGTGCGATTCCATAGGAGGGGCAACCAAGTGGGGTGCCAAGGTGGCAAATTAAATTCAAATCTCATTTGAATTTTATGTGCATTTTAATTACATTTGAAATTTAATTCCAAATTAATTAAGATGCTAATTCAAATGAACTCTTTATATGAATTTTCCCTCCAAAATTCATTCTTCTTATTAATTAAGTTAAACTCTTTAATTTAATTAATTAACCTTTGACTTAACTCTTTAGGTAAACTAGCTTAACTCTTAAGCTTAATTTGCAAGCTTAACTCTTAAGCTTAATTTGCTAGCTTAACTTTTTAAGTTATCTTGTCCAATTGATGGTCATGTTGGCACCAAATAATTAACTCCTTAAATTAATCGAGTAAAAAATAACCTTGAAAATTGGCACCTTAAAATTAGTTTACTAGGAGATAGTTTTCTAACAATTAGAAAATTTTCTCCATCAATTAGG
Source organism: Jacaranda copaia (assembly GCA_014898725.1). Lineage (NCBI taxonomy): Eukaryota > Viridiplantae > Streptophyta > Magnoliopsida > Lamiales > Bignoniaceae > Jacaranda > Jacaranda copaia. Next base: position 1,402,925 of record JACGDI010005831.1, read on the forward strand.
AAGCTAATTGTATTTTGTTTGTGACCCAATAGGTTTTATCATTCATTAGACATGGGCTCACAACTCTTTGTGAATTTTGAATATCATATATTCATTTTAGTTTAAAACTCTTTTTAAACTAATTGACTCAATTCTATTAATCTTATCAATTAAAGAATATCTAATCTCCATGGTCGCTATCCAATCTCAAGCCCATAGAACCCAACTAATTGGCCAAAATAAATATTCTGAAGAACCATCATAGCTTTGCGCATACCATGCTAATACAGTCATTCTATTTCCTATCTCTCAAAAGAGGCCTAGGGCAAGATATTTGTTGACTTCCTAATAGCCTTGATACTATGTCTCTATTCTCAATATTTGATCCCTTTGTGTGACTTCACTTTTTGAAAACTTCTTTTCCAAATTGTCACACCACCTTGCATAAAGATTTTTGGGAATTGATTATTATAGAATACATAGGAGATGCACGCATCCTTCACAACAATGAGGAGTCAAATTCCTTCTTGGAGCTCACAAGCCTCTATACCAAGTAGCTCATACCTAATCTCAACCTGAAAGACTCGCTAGGTGGTCAAGAAAGAATCAAAGCATGGGACTAAACACAAGATTACCATGGATCCTTAGGTCAGAGAACTAATAATATGCACCAGCATAAGCGAGAGAATTAACCTCTATTGACTTGCCACTATGGCTATCTGGTGAATTCTCTTATGGATCTTTAGTGCTTTGTTCTGTAACAAGCACCCACTAACATGCACCCGTATCTCATACAGCTGCTCATGGAATGGAGAAATCTCCAACTATTGGTTTTATGCATTGTTAGTGCAAGTTATCTGTATCTTAGGTGACCCATCTCTTAAGATACTATGACTTGGAAGGTTTAAGAACACAACCATGTGAGGTTTATTCCATGGTCACCAAACCAAGTCCTATAGTCATAGCTGATCTAAGGGCTTTATCCAAATGCTAGTGATGTGAAATAAAGCATAAGATGAAAATGACCATATAAAGAATATCTCTCAATCAAGATTGTACCATGAGTGAAATAGTTTACAAGGCCAATCTTACCGAACATTATTCCAATATTTTGGAGGTTGGAGAAAAGAAAGTGAAGCTTCAACTCATGATGCTACACTTGAAAATTGGAATAAAATTTTGAGAGAATCTAATTCTCATGGAACGTGATGTCTTACATCATTTATGCAGTCCCTTTCTATATCTATACATATAGAGGAAGCATAGCGTGATGCCAAGGTGGCATGACACCTTCCTCAAGGGGAGAACACCCACTTGTCTTGCAAGTTGGCAACATATGTAAATTATGTATGTATTTGAATTTCATTTGGATCTTTATTTCATCTTATGAAATGTCATCCAAATAAATTCTAACACCACACCAAATGAACATATCATTTGAATTTTTCCTTCAAAATCAATTATCCATATTAATTAAATTAAACTCCTTTAATTTAATTAATTAAATTAACTTAATTCTTTAAATCAATTAGCTTAACTCTTTAAGCTAACAAATGTTAACTTAATCTTTTAAGTTACTTGACAAATTGACAAATATTTGGCACCAAATAATTAATTTTTTAATTATTGGTCTTAATTTAACTTCTTAAATTAATTAGACCAATTTAACAATTAAATTGATCAAGCTAAAATAATCACAACTTTTGTGTCAATTGGTCAATCTCTAAATCGTTCAAGTAGGAGCTTTCTAACTCTTCCAAAATTCCCCTTCATCGCCTAGGATATGCAATTAGTTTTTGTGTGTGACCTATTAGGTTCTATCATTCATTGGATATGGACTCACAACCATTGTGACTTTTAAATATCAAATATTCATTCTAGTTTAAACTCCTTTAAACTAATCGATTCAATTCAATTAATCTCATTAATTAAAAAGTATCCAATCTCCATGGTTGTCCAACCTCAAGCCCTTGGAGCCCAACTAATTAGCCAAAATGAATGCTTTTGGAAAAGTATTCTAGCTCTACCTGTACCATGCAAATATGGTCTTTCCATCTACTACCTCTTGAAAGAGGTCTAGGGCACGGTATTTGTCTGCTTCTTAATAGCTTTGATACTAAGTTTCTATTCCCAATGTTTAATTCCAATTTATGACCTCATCTTTAGAAAACTCATTTTCAAAATTGTCACACTGCACTATACAAGGACTCTTTGGAATCAATCATTGTAGAATATATAGGAGATGCAGTCGCCCTCTACAAAGAGTCAAATCCCATCTTTGATCCATAAACCTCCACATCTAGTAGCTCATGCCCAATCACCACCCAAATGACACACTAGGTGACCACATAAGAGTTAAGGCATGAGGACCAAATACAAGGTTGCAATGGATCCTCAAGTTAAAGGACTAATTATATGCACTAGTGTAAGTTGGAGAACTTGCCATTATAGCTATCTAGTAGATTCTCTAGGTAGATCTCTAGCACCTTGTTCCCTACCAAACACCTACTAATATGCATCCATATCTCAGATGGCATTGCTAATTGGATGGAGAAATATCCAATTTTTAGATTTATACATTGTTAGTATAAGTCTATCTGGATCTTTGATGCCCTATTTCATAACACCTATGACTTGAAAGAATTAAGATTATAACCATGTAAAATTTATTCTATGATCACCACCTAGTGCATGACCAAGTCCTGCAGTCATGTGTGATCTTAGGGCTTCATCTAAATGCTAGTGAAGTAATAATAAGCATAAGATGAAGATGGCCATTTAAAGAATATTATTCAATCAAGATTATCTTGCAAGGAAATAATTTACAAGGCCTATCTAATTAGCTTGCTGAGCATTATTCCAACAGGGATCTTTTTTGTTATTCATTAATTGATTCGTATACTTCTATGAGGGTTTGTTTTCTTGCTTTTATTTCTGATAAGAATTTAGCATTTTGTTTTGGTGCTAACAGCTCATCCTGTCTCGCTTGATATTAACCATTGATTGAGAAATTGGATCGGACCGACTGGTTCGATTGATTCAATCAAGAATTAGTCATGGTTTTGTCTAATTTGATATATAAAACTAATTGATTAAAAAATTGATGTCAATTGGTGTGAATGGGTAAAAAATCGATTCAACCAGTAAGCTAATTTTTCTTTAAATCATTTTTTCTTTTTTTTTGAAAATAAAAACTAAAAAAATTAAAAATAACATTAGTTTTTATTTACATTTGAAACTTTTATTTTATTGAGCATGTATTTATTGTTTTGTAAGTTGTAATAGATTAATAAGGATTTTTTCTATCGAATCTTATTTTATGATTTGACATTTTAAATTGATGTATAGATAATAGTATGAAGTAGAGTTTCGAGAAAGTTTCATGGTATTGGCAATTTTTTATTTTTTTATATTTACATTTTTTATATTTTTAGTATATTTATATAGTATTAAATATAATTATGTTTTCACTATGATTAAACTAGTAGTTGAATTAGTTGAACTAGTAACCAATAAGGCCATTGGTTCAGTCACTAGTCTGGTTTTTCAAACATTGATATCAATCGATCAGAATTCATTCTGCTTGCTATATATTTAGCCTTCTTGGTTGTCTAAATCGATCATATATGTTAGTGATTAGTCTTATTGAAGTTCTATTTGTTGACACTTGATATATATATGGAGATATATTGGGCTAAGTGTTGACCTTAGCGGAATGCTTAGATTTATATGACACGCTATAGGCTATTCCCTAATGTCAGTCATGCCACTAGGGGCTATTCTCTAGGCATCGGCAATTGTTAAGTACCAAGTATCATGCTTAAGTTGGATTAAGAAAAATATGATATGCTTATTATATTATGATTTGTTGGATGCATACATTATTCAAGTCTACTTTATTGGGACTGTATCTTGACTATTTGTGATTTGATCATGGAGTATTAAAGATGGTGTAGTTTTCTTGGTCTAGTTTGGGCTAATGTCTGGGCCAAATGTGCTGAAGGTAATATACCTCACGTAGTAGATCAGTAGATTTAGCCAATGGCGATACCTCCCCTTAGTAAAATAATTAAGCTGGTTGGGCTATTTGAGCTGATTGTAACAACTCCCAGACTAGCAGCCTATAATCTGAAAATATCGTTATTATGGTACATTCATGTTCTCTTTCAATGTCATGCCCATTATGTTCTGTTGAACTATAGGTTCTTTTATAGATCTATTTGTTTGCTTATTGTACATCTTCATGCAGTCCTTAAGACTGATCCTCTTTATTGTTTTTTATTTTCCCCAACCATAATTAAGTGAAGAACATAAGCTCATAGCTTGGACTAGAGAGATTTTGTAATAGAATAGATGTTTATATGTGCTTGTGGATTCACTTGGACATTGTATCATAGCTTAGAGATGTTGTTATATGCTAAGATTAAATCAAAGCCCTATATCATGTATATATTATGTTGAATGTTATGGGAAAACTTATGACATATATTTAGTGCTTTTATTGATTTCTATTAGGTTGGAGCTTTGAGTCTAGAAATTTTTCTTATGGGCTTATAAATTATCTTGTAAGTTATGAATTAAGTTTGAATCACATTGGCATTTCAACTTAAGGTATCCCGAGTAAAGTGCCACAGAGGTGGTATCAGAGCCTAGGTTTTGATGGCCTAGGTTAGTATAGGAATGATTTTGTGACTGAAATTAATGGGTTTACTAGAGATTAAATCTTAACTTGGAATCAATTAGGATGTAAACACTTAGGTGAAGGAAAACCTAAGCTATGTTGGGATTTGATTCGAGGATATGATTCTTGAAATGTGAAATTCTTGATTAATAGAGAAAGGCTTAACTTCAGATTTTGCTTGAGTTATGTTAGGATATGATTCTTGGAATATGAAATTTGGGCAAGAAAATATGAGGTTTGACTATGGGATTGAATAGGATATGAACTCTTAGGATAAAGCTCGACATTAAAGAAATGAAAGGTTATAATCAAGGTGGCCAATCTATGTATAACCTCTTACTTCTAATTCATCAGGTATATAAATGTGTGGTTATTGGTAAGGATGATTCCATTTGAAATTTATGACGTTAGGTAAGAAATATCCGTTAAGGTTGAATCTAATAAGTAGATGGCTAATTAGATAAGACATGTGGTGACCAAATGGTGATTACCTTGAGGCAAGCAAACTCTTGCCATTTGCTTAGAGATGAGGATTAGATTGTATGGATATGTGAAAAAAGGATTGTTGCAGGAAGGAGTGTATTTCAGAAATGAATGAATGATTACTAGTGATGAGTAATGTTTAGCCTATGTGTATAATTGAGAATATAACTGTGTGTCTATATGGATAATGGACAACATGATGGAAAGATAAATATAATAGATAGAATACCATTAGAAAGAAGAATGCTCAACATCCATATACATTTGTGGCTCAAACGATATGACCATCAAGAGAAATTAATAAATTAATAATTGAAAAGTTGATAGGTGATAGGAACAGGAAGAATTTTGGTTGATACGGGGAGGTAAAGTTTGGAGGAAAAAAAATCTAAGAAGTAGAAAGATAGTGTGATTTGAATGACATGGTTACATGAGAAATTGTTGATGGAATCCCTTCAAAGTTCTATCCCCCCCCCCAAGTTACTTAAGGGGATTCATAGAGAACTATCTAAACATTTGGGATTAAGTAATAGTAATCTTGTTAAAAATTTTTAAATTACTTGCAATCAAGGAATAAAAGATGCTACATCTGTGTTTAGCATCATGAACATTTAAGGGTTAAACCTATCAGAATCAAGACCACAGGCAATCAAGTACAATAGAAAACATATAAAAAGTAAGGAAGTTCCTTGGGTTCTTTCAATTGGCATTCATAGTGCATTCAAGTCTTTTCCAACTCAATAAGTGCATTGATGAAATCAACTAAGGACATGCTAGGTACATATATGCTTTATAAAGGAAGCTTGGTATAAGAGAATGATCTCCCATGCCCTTGGAAAACTTAAGTTATAGGATAAATTATTTTGCTTACGTTTATGATTATTGAAATGGTGATTGCTTAAATGAAACCAAGATGTCATTTAAGAATTGAAAATGAGAAATTCTTGTAGATTGTGAACTTACTGATGAACATGATTTAGGTTAATCTAGGATTAGCAAACATTCTGGGTTTGGAATGAAATTTCAGTATTTAGAGATTGGTGAAATAAGTTGAAATGCAAAGTGCACAAATGAGAATAAGGAAGTTGAGAAACTCAAGATAATAAGCTCCAAAGGAAAAAAGAAAATAGGCAATCTAGAGCACTATCTAAGTTTTGAACATCATAATTGAGTTAGGTCTCATGTATTTTTGACTATGTCTCTCAGATAGAACCTTAAGAGCAGCAGATAGGTTACTAGTGACAGTATCTAGTATGTATAGGTTTTGTGAACCTATAATCAGATGCCTGAGAATATATGAACTCAAGGTGTTGATGATTGTTTGTAGCCATAACAGTTTTGTAATTTATTAAATAGCAGCAAGTACCTTATTAGGGTGTAATGAAGAACCTTACATGTGATGATGTGAGTAAGGCTTACTTAATTTCGGATAAGCACAAAGCACTTAATGCTATCATGGGAGCACCTAGGAGGTTTAAAATTCTTTTTTGGGATAGTTTAATTACTTTCTATAAGCACAATCGTGGAGTTCAAGGGAAACTTTAGGTGATGATGGAAAACGGACCTATGAATTTTGGGACTATTGGTTAATCCTAGAGATATAGGATGACACCACAAGTCCTTGTAAAATGGATAGGTTGGAAAGAATTAGAAAGAGGAGATTATGCTATTTCTAACTAAAGATTGGGCAGAAACTTATTTCTACGCATTATTGTTATCGGATTTGGGATTTGACTTTTGGGTTCGGGATTTCAATTCCTATCTATCCTTTCCCATTGTCAATCAAATTGGTTAATTAATATACGCATTTTATGATTTTATATTCACGATTTGCAATTAAATTTGCTATTCCTTAATTTTTGCTATAATAAATATATTCTGCAATCAACCAAACTGTGTATAGAGAATTATATATACGTGTAATATTTGGTCTCTACGTCTCTGCGTACAGATTATGTTTAGTCACATTTTTACAAATACCTTTGTACACCAGTGACAGGGTAGAAAGCAATAGTTTTGAGTATTGGTAGAATTTGCTTCAAACTCAATTTCCACTTTGATATGGCTGTTCCATTGTTTTCGTTCTTTTTTTTCTCTGTCAGTTTTCTCTGTACCAAGTTTCATATTTCCTCTGTCTCTAATAATAATAAGACTAGTTCGATTGCACAAGAAAGTGAGAGCTTAAAAGGTTAAATTAATTTTTGCCTTCTTATTTAATAGAAAATCGATATTTTGATCCATATTAGTGCAATGCACATTTTATCTGTGTCACATTTTATACTTATGTGTGGAAAATCTTTTATAGTATAAAACAAATCGAAACATTCTTTCGTCTTTTTTTATATAATACTATATAATTTTTTAATAATTTAAATACGTTTAATTTAAGTTTCTAGTTAAATAAATGAAAATTTTATAATAAAGTGATACTAATAACTAAAGAAAGAAACTGAAAATGGACACAGAAAAAGGTTACACCAAAGAGAGCACAAATATCTTTCCTATTCTCTTTTAATATATAATTAATTTAATTGAAAAATCACACTATATAAATTAATTGTTAAGGCTCCTCACGTTTTATAAATAATATAGACTCTTGAAACTAGCACCTTATCTCATGTGCGGGCATAACCTGCATGCTCTTAGTAGTAATGAAGCAAAAATATTCTTGACTCAAAAATAACTTATGAAATGTGAAACTCAAGATTCGATACAACAATGTTGGAAGTTATCTAAAGTCAAATTCTTTGATAAATAAACATTTTAGTATAAAATGAGTGAAAAGGTATTATCTTAATTTCGTATTTGAATTGTTATTTTGAATTCCAGTGACACAAAGTATATGAATGGACTATTTTACCTTTAAGATATTCTTTTATAAAAAAACTTGAGATTATATTAAAATATAAATTAACTTTATTATATAATATTTAATACTCTATTTGCTTGCTGTGTCTTCATGTGGAGGAATTTTTTTTTGTGTCAACCATTCCAACCTCAAATGGTCTATTTTCTTATAAATTCTATTATCATACATTTAAAGAAAATACTATAACATACATTTAATGTATTATGTGAAGGAAGCACTATCATCGCAGTGATTTTCATCAATTAATTTTTGCATCTGAAAAAGCAAGGGAACCAATGTTGATCATTGGTAAGTATTTGTGTTAATTTATAAATAATAGTTTTGTTTTATTAGTTTATATTGTACTTTTTCTTTGTAAATCTTTTTAGAAACTTGTGCTTTTTAAACTTAGATTCTTTATAATGTTGATTGACAAGTCTTGGATTACAAAGCTACGCAATACAATTCAATATTTGGATGGTTTGGATAAGTTTTTGGACTTCACATTTGCAAATGCTAGTGTTGAAAATGCAATTAAATGCCCTTGTCCAAAGTGTGGCTTTATGAAATGGCACAATAGAGATGTAGTACGTGACCACTTGATTTGAAAGTATTTTCCAAGAACTTACGAAATTTGGCTTTTCATGGTGAAAAAATTGTGCAACAATCTCCTAGAAACATAGATATTGTGCAAGAGAAAGTGCATCCAAATAATCCTATGGAAATGATGATCAACGAAGCATTTGGGTTTTCAAGACATCATTGCATTGAGTCTAACACACCACAACAACTAGTAGGTGAATATGAAACTTTAAATGATAAGTCTAATAAAGATTGTGGAGACTTTTATGAGCTATTCAAAGATGGAAATGAGCAATTATATCATGGTTGCAAGAAATACACAGAGCTAGAATTTTTGGTGAAATTGTACCACATAAATTGCTTGTGCAAAGTCAGTGACAAGGCAATGACTATGACATTAGAGTTGTTGAAAGATGTATTTGAGGATGTGAAGATTCCAACTTCTTTCTATGAGGCCAAGAAAGCTATTAATGAACTTGGTCTTGTCTATACCCAAATATATGTATGTCCAAATAATTGTATGTTACATTGGGGAGAACATGCAGAAAGGGAAGAACGCAAGAGATGCCACCCCTCCAAATAGAAGTCAAATAGTCAAGGAAGTAGAGATAATATTTCAAGATGTCATAAAAAGAATCTGAAGAAACCTACAAAGGTTTTGCAATATTTTCCACTGAAACTAAGGCTTCAAAGATTGTTCATGCGTTCTAAGATAACTAAGGAAATGATACGGCATGGTTTAGAGAATAATAAAGATGAGTTGATTAGGCACCTAAGAGATGCCAAGGCATGGAAATTTTTTGATAGAATGCATCTTGAGTTTGCTACGAATCCCAGAAATGTTCGGCTTGGCCTAGTTATTGATGGTTTCAATCCTTTTGGAACAATGAACACTAACTATACCATTTTGGCCAGTAGTTTTGATTCCATACATTCTTTCTCCCTGGGTGTGTGTGAAACAATCCTCTTTTATGCTCTCAATGATCATTCCAGGTCCACCAATGCCCAGGAATAGCATATATGTATACTTACAACTTTTAGTAATATGCCATGAAATACTTACTTATGAGGTTGCTCTAATATTATTCAAGAAATAATTCTAATATACTAGGTAAGGAATTTAGTTACATTTTCTATCTTATGTTATTTCTCCTATTTTGGCTTATAGTTGTTAAACTTAAGAGATTATATGCTACTGCATCAATTTTCTCAAGTTTAGTCGTGATAACTGATGAGTGCAATTTTGTTAGCTTACTCTTGTTATTACTGCTAATTACATTGTCAAGTTATGATGCTGAATTTATTTTATTTTGTCACTTTTAGCCATGAAATTAGTCATTTGGTAATCACTGCTGGTAGTGAAAATATTCATTTTCTACAATGCGAAAGTTTATTTGAAGATTGTTCTTCTCAACGACTGCTTAGTCCTAGCAACAAATGTAACTGCTTTAAGGTAGTTATTTAATTAAATTTTGGCTGATGCGGCTTTTTTTGTCCTACTACTATATGATGCCTCTATGCTCCATTTTATAGAGTCCTACTATCTTTCAGAATTTATTTCTACTAATAATTTTTCTTAATTTTGCTAACTTCAACCTTTATCCATCTGGGTGTGCCAAGATTATATCCTCTCATAGAAACGGACATGCTTTGCATGTTTCCATATTTATTATGACTTGATTAATAGTTTCCCTTTCTTGGTGGAATAGTATCTCTCTCTTAAGTTAACATGATTTATATATTATCTTTCCTTGCAATTTACTTATAAATACTATCTAAAGATTGAAAAGTTCTATAAAGCTAACAATAAACTAGTTTGAGACCAAATAGTTACAAAGAGCTTAATCTATATAAATTTTTTCATTATACTTTTGTATCTAATATAATTTCTTTTCAATATACAGTAATGCCAAAGGCTAAGCATTTTAAAAATACACACAAATCGACACAGGCCCCATCATCCATTCTACCGCATGATCACATAACAGAAGCATTAGAACAACATTCTATAAGATCAACTTCTCCACGATCAATTCCACCATAGGCTCCACTAGATGATCCTCTACCATTAGCTTCACCACCAATTCCTCCACCATAGGCTTCACCACATGATGCTCCACCATCAACTCCACATTATTTTCCATCATCAACACTATCAGCTCCACCACAAGCACCACTAAACTTTGTTTCTTTACATGAAAATACAAGTGCAACTTGGTCCACAACACAAATAGCAAGCCAAAGGCAAACTTCAAATTCATCAGATAACTATCATATTGGATGTAAGTCAAAGCCATTTTAGACCACACAAACAATAGGTATATCTAACTTTATTCTCAATGAAGATGTTCTTTTCTCAATTTCAGTAAATGTATGGCAATATAGTTATTTGGAATTTTTAATTTGCATTATGGTAATTCTTATTTATATCATCATTATAGATTTCTAAGGAACTACTAAGACCATCAAGCTGAAAGTAAGAGATGTCTTCCACTTACATTCACCATTTATAATAGCAATATCACTCAAAGGTAGAGAGGTGAAATTCATAATAGTTAAAGTATTAAAACCATATACAATCTCAAAAGGTGAAAAACCTATAGAAGAATGTATTAACTTATTATAAGAAAATTCAATGAAAAGGTAAACAATCCTCCCAAGTTTTTAAATTCTTTCGTACAATAGCATGCAGCAAATTACCCAAAGTTACATTTACCACCTCAATTTGTCCATTAGTTGTGGATAACAAGTAGTAGAATACGAAAGTTTCGTACTTAACTTACCCCACAAGACCTTCTAAATATGGCTCAAAAACTTTACATCCCTTAAGAAATGATAGATCTAGGGATACCATGTAATCTCATAACTTCTCTAAAGAACAAATCAACAATGTTAGTGGTATCATTAGTTTTATGACAAGCAATAAAGCATGCCATCTTACTGAATCTATCAACTATAACAAAGATACTGTCTCTACCCTTTCTAGTTCTGGGCAAACTAAGCATAAAATACATGGAAATATCAATCTAAGCTACAGCAGGAATAGGTAAGCGCATATATAATCCATGAGGCATAAACTTAGATTTAGCCAATTTACATGCAATATATTTAGCACACACTTTCTCAACATTGTTTCTCATACCAGGCCAATAAAAAAGCTCACTCAAAATATCCAAAGTCTTATGCACAACAAAATGACCCATCAATTTACTATTGTATGATTCCTTAACTAGCAACTCACTCACATAACAAGCAGGCACACAAATTTTATTGCCACAAAATAGAAAACCTTTATGTCTGTAGAACTTATTAAATGCACCATGCTCATGTACATTATACAAATCAGTAAAGTCAACTTAGATGTAAGTTTAGTAGTTAAAGCATATCTCCTAGACAATGCATTAGCAATAATGTCTTCCTTTCCCTACTTATAGCAAATCACATGTGAAAAAGCCTCAATAAATTCTACCCATTTAGCATGCTTTTTCTTTAATTTCCCTTAGTCCTTCAAATGCTTTAAAAATTTATGATCAATATGTATAACAAATTCTTTAGAAAGCAAGTAATGTTGCCACATATTAAATGCATGAACTAAGGCACATAATTCCTTATCATAGATGGAATATCTAAGTTGGGCACCATTCAACTTCTCACTAAAGTATGCAATGGGATGTTTTTCTTGCAATAAAACAACACTAATCCCAATCCTAGATGCATCACACCCAATTTGAAAAGTCTTACTAAAATCAAGAAAAATAAGAATAGGAGCATAACACAATTTATCTTTCAATATATTAAATGTATGCTCTTGTTCCTCTCCCCATTTAAACCCAACTTTTTTCTTAATAATCTCTATCAGTGGAGCAACTATAGTAGAAAAATCATGCACAGACCTCCAATAAAAGCTAGCTAATCCATGAAAGCTTCTAACTTCACTAACTGTCTTAGGCGCTGGCCATTTCTAAATAGCCTTCGCCTTCTTCTCATTCACCTCAATGCCATAAGTACTCACAATAAAACCAAGAAATACAATTGCTAAGGTTTGTGTACAACTTCTCTTTCCTAAGAATAGTCAAAACTACTCTAATGTGCATTGTATGATCATCTAAGCATTTGTTGTATATGAAGATATCATAAAAATAAATAACAACAAATTTACCTAGGAAAAATTATGCAATACATAGTTCATCAATCTCATGAAAGTACTAGGTGCATTCTCCTTATTCACCTTAATGCCATAAGCACTCACAATAAATGCAATGCAAAAAGTACAATTCTTAAGGTTCGTGTACAACTTCTCTTTTCTAAGAATAGTCAAAATAGCTCTAACATACATTATATGATCATCTAAGCATTTATTGTATACAAAGATATCATAAAAATGAAGAACAAAAAATTTAACTAGAAAAAATTATGCAATACATAGTTAATCAACCTCATGAAAATACTAGGTGCATTAGTCAAACCAAATGACATAACCAACCATTTATATAAGCCATATTTTGTTTTAAATGCAGTTTTCCACTCATTTTCAAGTTTCATCCTAATTTGATGATAACCATTTTTCAAATCAATCTTGGTGAAAATGCATGCACCATGTAATGCTTCAAGCATATCATCTAACCTAAGGATAGGATAGTGATACTTAACTATAATTTTGTTAATTGCTCTACTATATATGCACATTCGCTAATTTTTATCCTTCTTCAAAACTAATAGCATAGGTACAACATATGGACTCATGCTCTCCTTCATATGTTTTTTCGCTAGTAACTCCTCTATTTGCCTTTGAAGCTCCTTTGTCTTCTCAAGATTATAGTCGTAGGTTGATTAGTTTGGAATTTGAGATCCAGATACAAAGTTAATTTGATGCTCAATTCCTCTCAATGTTGGTAAACCTGCGGGCATCTCATAAGAGAATATGTCTTCAAACTCCTACAATGAAGACACAAAAACACTAGGCAAATTAGGGTTAAGGTCAGTTTTATTTAATAAAACTTCCATATGCCTTATTATTATTAAAGCTCTCTTGCTTAGGAAAGTGTTCTTTAAATCTCATTACTTTTTCTCAACTTTTTAACTCCTTACTAACTATTTCTTTTCATTCCCTTTATTTTTCTCATTTTTCTCTCCTTTCATTCACTAACTTCTTCTCTCTTGCACATCTCTCTTTCTTGTTCACACTTGTGTAGTCACTTACCATTAGGCCTTTATCTTTATTATTTTCTTTCATGGCCTCTTTTTTTCTCATTATTCTTTTTAACCTCACTATCCAAACTCCGATAAGAAGATTGTTGAAGTTCAATCTAGTCGTTAGACTTTCTTAGGTAATAAAGGTGCAAGAGTGAATTTCTTTCTATTATGCTCAATAGAATATCTATTTTTGTATCCATCACACATTACACACTTGTCAAATTGCCATGGCCTACCCAACAACATATGGCTAGCTTGCATGGGTACTACATCACAAACCATCTCATCACTATATCTCCCAATAGTAAAAGCTACCACAACTTACCTAGTACCTTTCACGTCTCCACTATCATTCAACTATTGTAGCCCATATGGATTAAGGTGTTTATCATATTTTAGCCCCAAGTTCTCAACTAAAGCGGTACTAGCCACATTAACATAATTAGCCCCATCAATTATTAAGCTGTTCACCTTATCGTCTGTCATGCATCTAGTGTGAAATATATTTTCTCTTTGTTCTAAGCTCTCTTTCTTAACATTCAAGTTCAATGCACACCTAGCAATAAGAGATTAACCATGAACAACATATTCAACATTATCTTCATCATTAGTGACATTCTCTAAAAGTGGCATATCATTATCACTACCATCAAACTTATTATCATCATCAAACTCAATACAATTTTACTACCTATAAGAATCATAGTTCTTTTGTTTGGACATTTAGATGCATAATAACACTAACCTTGACATTTAAGCACTTAATGTCCCTATGTTTGGAAGTAGTGGTGGAAGAAAAAGAAGTAGAAGTGCTATTTTGTGGAATGGACTTTTTATGCTTATTCTTTGATGTATCTAGCATCTTTTCCTTGGAAACCAAGCCCTCATCTCTCTTCTTTTCCATATATTTTTGCATTTTGAACCCTATTTTAAGTTAAAATTTAGAAATGCCTTGGTTGCCCTTTTTTGTTTTTGTTGTTTTTCCACCTTTATAACCATACTCACTAGATCCTATATCTCTACATAATTTTGTAAGTCCACAATTTCAGCAACTTCTCCATTCGAACTACTTATAAATCTAGCCATTGCCACTTCTGTATCCTCTTCTATATTGGACTCAATCATCATTATCTTTATCTCTTTATAATAGTCGTCAACTAACTTAAACCCTAGAGCAAGTCCTTGTAGTTTTTCGGTCTATCTCCTTGTAATAGTAAAGATGGAACAAATCTCTTCTTTATAATGGCCTTCATATCAGCCTAAGTCTCAATAGGCCTCTTACCATTTCTTCTCCTAGACTACACTAATTGATCCCACCCAATTAATGTATAGTCAGTGAATTCAACTATTACTAGTCTTACTTTCTTCTTTTTAGAGTACTTATGATAATTAATTATCAATTCTACTTTTCTTTGTCACTCCAAGTATGCTTCAGCGTCATTTCTACCTTTAAATGGCAAAATTCTCATCTTGATGGAACTTAAATTATCATCCCTCCTAGCTCCAAATCTAGCTTCAACCTCTCTATTCTTAGCCAAACTGCTCTCATCAAACTCATTCCCAAACATCTCTTAATTAAACATATATGGAAGCCTATCTAGTCTACCATTCCTAGAAATATTCTATGCCACCTCTTTTCTCATCAATCTCATCAATCCTACTATTCAGCTTTTGAAATTAACTAGTAAATGCCCTGTACATCACCTTCATATTTGGTGCTATATTAGCTTCCTATCAAAGGGTTCCTTAGCCTCTCTCTTTGGAAGAATAATACTTATTTTAACAACCTGCAAGAAGTGATAGCAAAATAATCTCACAAAAACACACCTTCATGTGGTCCACTTAAGTACATGTGAACTCTTATGTCTGTACCAAATTTTGGATTTAGCCATTTTTTTTATATGCCCACCTTTTTATACATTTTACCTCTTTTGACTATTGTGAGTGTTGCACTTTAGAAATCAAACTAATTGAATTCAAGGCAAATTCACAAATATTATTGATATAGGAATAGCAATGAAAAGTTTAATAATGAAAGAAAAGCATAAGGTCTAGAGGCAAAGTAAACGTAACCAATAACGAAAATAATTTGATAACACATGAGAAAGAATGTGTATCATGTGATTTTCAAGCAAACTAAGTAACAAGAATGCAATATGCTACTTATCTAATGGGAACATATGCAAATTAGACTAGAACAAAGAAAAAAACACAAAGAATAAATAAAAATGACAAAACAGAAAGTATGCAAAAAATTCGATTAATCCAAATGGAATGCTGATTCTAACTCATTTATAACCTAATTGATGTACAATCAACTACAAATAGAAACTAAAATAGCCAATTTCACTTATTCAGTGCTAATTTGGAATTGGAATGCCTAGGTCAAAACCCCCCAAAATTGAATCACTCAAGAACCCTAACTTTAATTTCCTAAAATTAGAGCAATCTAGGTGTTAATTCTGTAAATTAATTTTTTGGGTTCAATTGAAATTCTCCAAGACAAGAATATGCAATAATATTGCAAAAGCATCACAAAACCTATAGTTAATTCATGGTTAGATTCTTTTTTTTTTTCAAATTTTTCTTTTTTTACTGGAAACAAATACAAGATAAATAGCAATTTATCTCAAGTTAGCTCTGATACCAAATGATGCGGAACCCCAAGGATATATTGATCCTAAAACCCTAAACACACAAATGGATGTTGAACAAACTGTAGAATAAAAACCCTCTCTACTAAACCCTTAACATACTTGATCTTAGAAGCGCAAATAATTGGGAATAAAAATTAGAAATTGAAAAAAATACTAGAAGATATTAGTACCTTGAAAGAATTTATTCAATTTTTTGATGTACAAAGCAAAATTGTGGTTTTTCTTGAGAGAAAAATGCAGAAAACAAATCAATATTCATTAATAATTTGCCATACATATTTTTAAGAGAGTATTTATATTCTTCTTGCAAGCTATAATTAAAACAAGATATAGACTAAGCCTATGGATAATAATCCAAGCCCAAATCTAATTAGGAATACAATTTTAACTTGGTCACAGTTTTTTCTTTTCTCCATGAGTTCCACACGCTTGGGACCTCTTTTGGCCTTGTTGGGCCTTTTCAAGCTTTATATGCCAAACATAAGGTGATGGGCTATCCGACTTCATTCTTTTGACTTCTTAACTTTTTTTTTCTCTTCTTTGGCCTATTCTTGATGCATCTTTTCAACAAATGACTTGGTTAAATTAGCAAAGCCATCTTTCAACCTCTTTGGTCTTACTCTTGCGATTGGTCTCAACGACATGTTGCAATATCTATTTTTCCCTCTAATGCTGAAATGATCATCTTGCACTCTAGTGCTCATATCATAGTGCTTCTCAAGAGGATGCATTCAAAGAGTTTAAAGGCTTGAATGAATATTTTGAGGAAGTGGAGGTAGAGGCAATGGTGATCTATGAGCAGACATTAAACATCATCCTTTGAGTGAGATCAGGCGGTACCCTAGCACAGACTTGTTAATATTAGACCCCACTATTCCAATTAATATTTCTACTGGATTAAGCCTAGAAAAGTGCTTGAAGTTAGTGTAGAGGTAATGATGGGGAACCTAACTGAGGTTGTTCCACAAGAGTTGAGAGATTTCTTTATAGTAGGAATAGTAGATATGAGTTTACTTTCTCTTTATTTTTTGATACTACTTTTCATTTTCATCTAGCTTAACTAGTATTTTGGCCTAGTTTTTGGATTTCATTATTCCTTGTAGAGGCCAAGTGTTGGCTAGATATATTTTGTTATTTCAAGTGTTTATTTGCATTGTTTGCTTAACTAAGTTTTCAACTCATTCATGATTAAATAATTTGAGGGACTTGTTGAATGTAGAGGTGAGACATGGATACAAAAATAGTAGGAAATTAAAACATAAAATGTAACTTACTACACCATACCTAAAGATCCAGATTATGCCATAATTAGTGGTTTTAGGTCAAGAGAAAATACTTTGATAAATTTTCACAAATCAAGTTGAAGATCTTCAAATAGAAGATTTTCTAATTGGGATCTTCCACTCATTTCTTTTGGATTCTTCTTTCCACTCTTTTGGACACCCAGGGCTGCAACCTTTAGCCTAAAATGTCCTCCAAATTGTGGCAAATTAGCAGCATGTTCATGCTCCAAAGAACTTAGTCACCAGTGGAAAAATCTCCTTGAAACTACTCTTCAATTTATTTTTCTCCAAGTGTTAGATCTTGTTCACCAACAACAACCACTCCAATTGTAGTGCCACCAAGGGTATCACATATCTATCACACTCTACATCTTTAATATTTTTCTAGAATCAGAATGAGGAAGAAGGAGGAAGAAAGTGGAGATAGGGTGAGAGAGTTGGAAGAAAGAGAGATTGGAGAGAATCAATGAGGGAAGTTATTTTTCCTCAACACATGAGATAAAATTTAGGGCAGAAATGGTGTGGCCGATCATGTGGTGCGGGAATGAGATATTTATAGTGTGAGTTGGATACAACTAGGAGCATTCATCATAGTATCTTCACACCTTGTTGACTAGCATGCCAACTTGCATACTTAGTTGGATTTTAATTTCCAAAATTAAAATGCCCACACCAATTTTTAAAGTTGACTCTTCCATTGTAATTTTCTCAGCAAAATTAGATTCTTCAATTAATTAAATTAATTTCTTAATTTAATTAAGTCAACTTAACTCTTTAAGTTGGCTAGAATAATTAAATTGTCACATGGTCCCAATTAAATTAACTCCTTAATTTATTTAGTCCAATTTAAATCCTTAAATTATTTGATTAATTCAATACTTTAAACTAATCAAGCCATTGTAACCAACTCTTAACTAGTCAATTTAGTCTCTTCCAAACTTGAACAATTAAATTATCTAACTCATTAGATAATATCTCTATTTCTAATTAGAGTGTTCTAAGCTTTTGTGTATGACCATTTGGGTTCACCAATTAATTAGACATGCCTCACAAATAGGGATAAAGATACTTTGCCATCTAAACTATACGTGTTTTTACACTTTGCTAACTATACTTTTTTTGTGACATTTTACCATCTAGACTATACTTTTTCTTTTAGATTGCCATACATGAACTAGTTTTAGTCAAATATTTCACAATATTCCATCGCAATAGTGGCTGGAGATTTTTCTAAAGGTATTTTTTTTTATCAATTTATTAAAAGATAACCTATTTAAACTTGGATTATCGTAGAATATGCACTGAAAGTATAATAAAAAAGTTCATCGCATTTTGCAATTTAACGTGGTTACACTAAGGAGATGACTATTTTATCTATAAAATTTGAAGAATTGACTATAATACCTAAAAAAGAAGGCTTTTGGCATTGATGTGATAAAGATTTTTCATAATATTCCACCAAAATTTATTCATGTATGGTTAGGTGAAAAACGAATGTAGTTTGGATAGTAAAGTGTCATAGAAAAACGTTCAGTCAGCAAAGTGTAAAAACATGCATAGTTCCCTAATATGAATTAATTTTGGGTGACCCATTACTCTTTACAATTTTCCATGCAAATATGGTCTTTCTATTTTCTATCTCTAGAAAGAAGCCAAGGCAAGATATTTACTAGTTCCCTAATAGCCTCGATAACTATACATATTCTTGATGTTTGATTTCTAATAATGACCTCAACTTTGGAAAACTCCTTCTCCAAATTGTCATGCTACCTTGCGTAAGGATTTCTTAAAATTGTTCATTCTAGAATATATTGGAGATCAACTCATTATTCACAGATGAGTGAAATAGATCCTGTCTTAGAACTCACCAATCTCTATACATACATAACTTATGCCCACCATCAGCTCCAAGTGACCTGCTATGTGGTCAGAGCAAAATTAAAACTCAAGGACCTAAATACAAGATTACTGTGGAACGTCAAGTTAAAGAGCTGATTATATGCACTATTGCAAGCTAAAGAATTTCCTACTACGACATACCACTCCAACTACCTCATAGATTCTCAAGGCAAGTATTTAATGAACTTGTTTTCTGATAATACCTACTAATATACATCCATGTCTAACATAGATTGCCCATGAAATATGGCAATATCTAACTCCTTATAGTACGCACTGTTAGTTCAAATCCATCAAAATCTTAGATGTTTTGTTTCTAAAGATTCTACGTGTTGGAATAATTAATATCATGACAATAAAGACTTATTTTATGATCACCATCATATGCATGACCAAGTCCTAGATATATGATTTAAAGGTTTCAACCAAATGCATGTGAAGAAGATCATAAATGCATAAGATGATGATGGCCATTTCATTAAATATCATTCAATCAAGATTGTATCATAAAAGTAGCAGTGATACACAATAATCTAATTAGTTATGGGGTATTGTTTCAACATTTATCTCATGCAAACTTCATTATTTTTGTATTACCATAAGCACATCTTTGAACCTTTATATTTCAAGTGTGGGGTTGGCCCTCATGAAGTAATTATTATGGATACTATCAAGTAATTACTCTAGTACACTATTGTATGCTAGTGCATCAAGTGGGCATTAGGTCAAGTTGAGGTGTTAGGTGCTAGGTCATTATGCTAAGTGCTCGTGCTAAGTAATTGTTGAAGATGCTTATCCCAGTCCCTTACATTAGGCATATGCTAGACGCCCATTTTATGAGCTTAGCTAGGTAAGCTAAGCTAGTGAGATCTGAGTGCCCGTTGGGTGCTCAACCATAATGGAGAGCATTGAACACTAACTAAGAGCACTAGGAGCTCATCCTAGACACCCTAGAGTTGTGCAGCAATTGACACTCGGCCATTAGGTTTTTGTTCTTTTTTTTCTCTTTTTGGAATAATTAGGTTCCTTCAAAAGTTGTTGGCTTTCATTTTTTCAATGAGTATGATTGTTCAAAGGGTGCCATGATTTTGTTGCCAAAACTTTCTATTCAGTAAAGGACTTAGAGAAATCTTTGCCAAATTCATGTATGCACTTAATCCATTATTCAAACTCTAAGTGATTTCATGTTGTAAATATGAGCTTAACATTTGGTAGATATGAAAAGGTGAGGCATAGAGCCTCTTGTCATTAAATTTTTTCGTAAGTTCCTTTAAAACGATACTATCAACTACATTAAGTAGTGTATGAGAGTATATGTGATCTCACTAAGGAGTTTTTTTTTTTTTTTGCAATAATCAATAAATTGAAGTTATATTTGTCCAATGCTTCACTAGTAGGGTCTTATCATAATTCTTAGTTATTTGCTTTAGAATAAGTTAGATACCATATTGGTGAGGTTTATAATGGCACGTAATGATTTATTTGGAACATATTTATATGCCTCGCTGGCAAGGGCTTAAAATCATAGCATTGTGATGATGTTTTACAGAGGATTCTGCTTAAGGGTCCTAGCTTTGTTAGGAGTTATAGCAATAATGTTTAACCATGAGCTTTATTCCTTTATTGTTAGCGCTAAGTGTTAAGATGATATTACAGAGCGAGCCATGTTCAAGAGTTTTTATTGCTGAGTATTAAGTCAGTATAATACAAAGTGGCATATAGGCTATACACCCTCATAAGGATTCAATAAATATGTCTCCTAGGAGACATTTTAGTAAACCCTGTAATAGGTTTACACTTAATTGATTAGGCTTTGGCAAGTTTGAATTTTGGAAGTATTAAGATGTTGTCACCTTTCTCCATGGAGGATTCATGATAAGCTTTGTTGCTTGGCTATCACATGCTCCTGAGTAAACCTTATGATGGGATTGTGCTGAAGAGTTGCCACTCGCATCAAGGAGGTTTTACTGTTTTCTTTTGATTGGCGACCATGTATCCCAAAGGGACCTCATTGTAGGATTATGTTTAGAAAATGCCACCAATATAGAGGATTTATGGTAAGCTTTTTGGATAGCAATCACATACCCCCAAAGGGACCTCATAATAGGTCTATATCTGAGTGGCAATCATGTACCCCCGAAAAAGCCTTATAGTAGGATTATAGCAAGGTGGCAATCATGTACTCTCGAAAGAACTTTATAGTGAAATTATGTTGGGTAGTGACCAC
Source organism: Jacaranda copaia (assembly GCA_014898725.1). Lineage (NCBI taxonomy): Eukaryota > Viridiplantae > Streptophyta > Magnoliopsida > Lamiales > Bignoniaceae > Jacaranda > Jacaranda copaia. The sequence continues at coordinate 1,424,757 of JACGDI010005831.1, forward strand.
ATACTTAATGTGTTTGAGCCCATTATGGTTTTGTTGCCTTTCTTTAAGCGCTTAGTTTCTTTTAGGCTCTCTTGCCTTTTTTATTTGATTAGTTAATTTAGTCTCTTAGGTCTTTTTTAGTTCTTTTAGTAAATTTCCCTCTTAATCTTGGTTATCCACATCATTACTTTGTTAAGATGGTAGTTTTAATTTAATAAAGCTATATTTGGAACATGGATTTTAATAAAAAATACAAAATAAAATATTTTCCTCCTTTAAAATAATATAAAATGGTCTTTCATGTTTTATACTATTGTGATGATGTAATATTTGGTAAGATTGTTTTGTAGTGAATTTAGTAATGTGAGTGAGGTTCATACAAGTTAAAGGAAGTCACCTTCTTCAAGCTATTAGAGTGTAGAGGGATTGAACCAACAGTCACAAGGAGAGCTCGTTAAACACACCTTGGTAACCCTTAACTAGAAGTACTTTTTGATGCTTAATTTAAATCAAGTCAAAGAGCTTATAGGAAAGGTATAAAAGCCAATGGCTTGAATTCAAGATATTAAAAGCACATCTGTAGCATTTATGAGAGTAAATATTTATGGTTGATAGAAATCAACTAAAGTCTAAGGTTGAAATGACTATTTCACCCCTATCGAGATAAATAGCCCACATTGAGATTGTAAGGACATAATAGCTCATTCATTCTCTACCGATTCTACAATCTAAATGATTGCCTAATGAGTTGGGTGCCTATTAAGTGGCATTAAATAGGGATAAGTGATTGATGTTGAGTCTGCAAACCTACAAAGCATTAAATAAAGGTATCTATTTGTTCAACAAGTGAAAGTTTGACCTTAGATACTCGATAAGTAGCATAGAGTATAGGTAGATGACCTACAAGTGGCTAAAGATGATAAGGTCAGTTCACCTAGAGATGACCTGTAGCTCTTTCTCTCCCTCTAAGAGGTGCCTACTTTAGGCCGAGCTACTACTTCAGTCTCATTCACCATAATACAAACAAAATATGCACCTTCAAAGTTTCAGTTTAGATTGCTACATCAACCCAAAATAATTAATTTTAACTTACTATTACAATTAACTATTTAGCATCCCACAAGGAATATAAAATTGCAATATAATTACTAATACTAAAGTCTTAACAAACTCAAACAAGTACTACTAAAATACTAAGTTCATTTACACATGCCAAAAGTACATAATAGGTCTAAGTCTTTGATTATCACTAGTATCAGGGCCATATAAGCTTAATCATCTGCATGAGGCAGCTTAGGCTTCAACTTACAAACATAACACTCCACAAAATTGAGTCTAGATCTGAAACTTAATAACAAAGCCATGTGTACTAATATATCCTATAGCACTCAAGTTGCTACCTATTACAACCTAGCTGGGAAAAGAAGTCGAGAACATGAAAGAGGCATAAGTATAAAGGACATAATAGGGGGAGGAGAGGTAATTATTCACAAAAACATAAGATCAAAGGGAACCAATCAAAGGGTCCTAATTCAATGGATAAATAATTAAGTGAGATAATAAGAAGAACCAAAACTACAAAAGTTATAAATTGATGTGGTAATAGAATAGAACTCAAATAGATAGTGTATCAACAAAATGGTAATCTAATGAAATGAGACATGAAATAGGTAAGACCTAACATAATAAAACATATCATAATTCACGACATGAAGCAAAGATACAACATAACATAGATGATACAAAATTCGACAAACTATTGGCAACTCCATCCTTATTACTTCTAAAATAGAGCATAACTAATAACATAGAGTACAAATATAACATAACTGATTTACCTTATTACTTCATTACCTAAGCACTTAGCTTGATAGACATATGGCATAGTTGGCCATATGCCAAATCCCACCACTTGTAAGCTACAACCTCCAGCTTTCTATAAGTCACGATCTTTAATGGGTACTAGCTAAGAAACCAACCACTGTCAATCAATATCGCCTGGTTATCTTTTTGAACCTAGTCCTAGGTCCAACCCGTCTTATTGCATCCTAATGGGCAGTAACTGCCCAAGAGTGTCCTCAAGATAACTTAACATAGTGCCAATAGATATAACATATTTCAAAATAATTGATCAGAAACATATATGTGAAATTGATTGAAATGGTACGATCCATAAAACATTAACCGATAATGCCATATAAATAGTATGCAGAATGATTTAACCAGGTGTATGAAATAAAAGTGTTCAACAAGGACCAAAATATCAACATATATAGGGAAAGCTGGCAAGGTTGTAGGGTATACGGGATAGAAAAATAAATAATAGAATAGGAGTTCTGGGCTCCAAAATGTGCATAATCAAATTTAACAATTAGACACAAGGAATTCAAATATCGAAGATCATTCATTTCCCAAAAGAAAGATAGGCTTTACCTTTACCTTAAAACTCCACAAAGGTGCTATCCCATTTTATGGTCCTGGAGACCTTAAGTCCTCATCACCTATTCCAATAGAACATGTTTGTATGTCAAAATATTTGCACCATATTTTTTTAAACAATAATTAAACTATTTATACCTTATTATCTCTTGCTTTTGATTATAAGGCATATCTACCTAATCTAAGTTCTTGTTGGAGTAGTGCATCATAAGCTAATTAGAAAGGCATGTAAATTATTTCACTTGTGATACAATTTTGATTGAATGATATTCTTTATTTGGCCATTTTTATCTTGTGATCTTGATTACTTCACTGGCATTTGGTTGAAGCCCTTAGATCACATAAGACTACAGAACTTGGTCATGCACTGGGTGGTGATTATGGAATAATTCTTACACAATTGTGATCTTAAAGTTTTCAAGTCATAAGATTTTGTGAGATAAGGCATCTAAGATTCAAATAGACTTGCAACAAAGATATATAAATCAAAGAGTTGGATATTACTCAATTCCATGAGCAATCCTATATGAGAAATGGATTCATGTTAGTGAGTGCTTGTTAGGGAACAAGGCACTAAAGATCAGCCCTAAGCATCCACTAGATAGCCATAGTGGCAAGTTCTCCAACTCACGCTAGTGTATATAATTAATCCTTTGACCTGAGGATCCATGGTAACCTTATGTTTATATCCTCATATTTTAACTCTTCCTTAGCCACGTAGTGGGTTGTTTGAGTGGAGATTATGTATGCGATACTTAGATATAAAGGTTTGTGAGATCCAAGATAGGATCTAACTCATCGTCGTTATGAAGGATGAGTGCATCTCTTATGCATTCTATCATGATCGATTCCTAAGAGTTCTTGCACATGGTAGTTTGAAAATTTGGAAAAAGCATTTTCAAAGATGAGGTCATAAACCAAAATCGAACATTGTGAATAGAAACATAATATTGAGGCTATTAAAGAGCCAGCAAATATCTTACCCTAAGCATTTTTTAAGAGATAGGAGATAAAAAGACATATTTTAATGGATACATAAAGCTAGAATGGTTCTCCAAAAGCATTAATTTTGGCCAACTAGTTGGACTCTAAGGGCTTGAGATAGACATTGACCATAGAGATTGAGTATTCTTCAAATAATGCAGATTAATTGAATTGAGTCAACCTAAAGTGAATATTTGATATTCTAAAGTCGCAAGAGTTGTGAGCTCATGTCTAATGAATGGTAAAACATAATGGGTCCAATGAATGGTAGAACCTAATAGGTCACACATAATAGTTAATTGCATTTCCTACTTGATGAAGGAGAATTTTCTAAAAGTTAGAAAATTGCTCACTTGACCGATTTTGGAGGTTAGAAAAAAATTAAGGTCATTTTAGCTTGATCAATTTAATTGTTAAATTGTTCAAATAATTTTAAAAATTAAATTAGACCAATAATTAAAGAGTTAATTATTTGATGCCACATGACTATCAATTGGTCAAGTTAGCTTGAAGAGTTAAGTTTATTATGACAAGATTAAAAAGTTAAGCTAATTGATTTAAGAGTTAAATCAAAGTTTAATTAATTAAATTAAAGTATTTAATTTAATTAATGAGAAGAATCCTTTTTGGAAGGAAAATTCAAATTTGCCAACTAAGCAAGCTAGTTAGCACCACCCCTTGAGGAAGGTGTGATGCCACCTTGGCATTACACCATCCTCACTCTATATATAGATATAGAGGAACAGAGCAAAAACCACTTGCAATGTGTGTGAAGGATTAGATTCTTTCACATTTTCCCTCCATTTTTCCAATTATTGCCTCATGTGTTGAAACTTCACTTCTCTTCTTCTCCTACTCCAAATCAAGCTTTCATCTCTGAAATTCTCTTCATTATTCTCCGGCCAATATTGAGGAAAATAGAATCTAGCATTGGTGTGTGGATCACAATATTAGAGGTAAGACAAATGGATTGCTAGCCTATGGAGATCCACTGTCAAGGCAGTGATTTTGGCAAATTTTTCCAGAGCTTCCCTTCAGATTTTTGAGATGGATTTTTTATAGTAGTTTTTATAAAGAGTTGATAATGTTTTGTAAAATTTTCAGGATTTTTTGAGTTGGTTTGGGGAAACATTGCATCTAAGCCGAGCTGCCACTGTGAGATCCAGTTTCTGGCAGCAATTTTGCTGCGACCTTTGGAGGTCTTACCGAATTATGATTGAGATAAGTTTTGGAACAAAAATGAATCAAGCAATTGGTGAAATTTTGGTACACATTTCACTCAAATCTGAGTTCATGTAACTCATCCAAAGTTGTTCCGATTCCACTGTGGCATGGAAGACAGATTCAAGGAGTTGAGATCTTCTTCCACCTTTCTTTAATTTTCTGAAAATCAAGGTATTCTTCCGAAAAAATCTGAATTAATGGAATTTTTAGATCCTTGGTGACATGTTCAGCCTAGTTATTTTTAGTTTTTAAAATTTTGATTATTGGATCCTAGTGCTACACATGCTTTTAGTTCTCTCACCATTTAATATACGGTAATTCAAGCTAGAATATTCTGATTATCTAAATTATTTTGACAAAAATCATCATGCATCCAACTAATATGATATTTAGAGAATTGGTTCCAGAAAAAATGTGTGCTCAACATACTAATCATGCTACGGTCCTTACAATATTAACAAGGAATTTATTTGTTCCAAGTCACTGATCAATTTCTTAAGTTAATAGCCCCAAGCACTTGTATGATAATTCAGCTAAATTGAAAGGAATTATCATATTCCATTAATAATAAATCCTTGCCACGTTACACAAAAGTCAAGGTTTAAATTTTACCGATTAACATAATTAACAAAAATGATGTTCTAATTACCAATCTAGGCCTGCTAGCACTTGTACACAACTTATATATACAAACATTTTGGCTTAACATCACAATCTTATCCTCATAGTCTATATTACAATCCAGTTCAATTAGCTCGACTTACATTAATAATCCACTTAATTAATGGTGAATATCCCCTAACTAATAGTTCGAGTCCACACATCACTTATAAACGAGTTTTTATGTTCAATCGTAAACCTTACAATTGCATATATTGGACCAATAATAGATATTTCACATCAAAACTAACTTAAAAGCTTAACCAATTTAAATTTAGGAATTAGTTTAATCAATCAACCATATTTTTACCCAATTTACCTAATCCAAGCCCAAATCATCGCATGATAATAGCTTACATGCACCTAGATTGCTGCTCTAATAAAACTGGTTGTCAATTATCAAAGCGCCACTGCTGGTCACTGGAGCTTTATCGCATGTTGTTGGAGCTGAGTTCTACCACTACTAATAGGTGTGCCTTGCTACACTTTATCAAACCCCCAATTCAATTTTGGCTTTCTACTTCACCTCATTGGATAATTTCAAGCTAAACAACCAAGCTTTGCCCAACGTCACCGCACGCCTCTACCTTCGATTCTCCTTCTCCAATGGTTAAACCGTGAAATTAGGGCTACTAAAATATTCTCCATGTTGAACTTGTCATAGCCCACCTCTCTATTTCAAGCTTCAACCACTAAAGTCTGGCAACCAATCACCACCATCGCGCCCTCCATTCAGCCTTCAACTCCCGCCACTATGCATAGTGGTTTAAGGTGAATATGGTATCAAAATGTTTCTCGAACCAAAAGGGAGATGCTGGTGGTCTTGGTTTGGTATTTCTCAATCAGTGGTGAGGATTGGTGTGAGGGTCTAAGCTAGGGTATGCACGGGAAATGTTGAAAAAATTTGGAGTGTGCTTTGCTATATAAGAAGCAATTTCCAGAAATTACAAATTTGATCACAAAACTTTCCTTTAGTTTTCAATTGATTCCTTTAGTTCTCTAAGTGCCTCATATTGACCCCAAAACCTTTTTTTTCAGTTCACAATTGAGCCCTTAGACAAGTCAATGGCTTAAATTGACCCACTTGAACATTTTTAATTACAAATTGATCCCAAAAATTTTCAAGTTCCTTATGATTAAATTCTTCTTATTTATATTTTATGCCCCAAAAATTTATCAAATTAACATTTTAATTTTTGAAATCTTACCTTCTAAAATGCTAAATTTAGGAAGGGTTACAATCCTTCCCCTCATAAAAGAATCTAGTCCCTAGATTCTTATCTTTGACTAGAAATACTTCGATTAATACTTGTGCATAGTTGCTCTCATACTTGCATAACCTCGATCACATGCTAATGTCTCTCATAGTTATAATAGACCTCATTTGAACCATAATGACATTTAATTTGTTAAGAGTTTTAAGAATCTCTTCTTTCTAGGTTTTCCCAATATAACCATTCTTACTAAGGCATGTGGTGTCACCTTATATTTCTTATATTGACTAGTAATTTCATAACCCATGGTTCCATCATTCCTCATTACTTAAAGTTTCTCTTGATTCCATGGTTGAGCTTACAGGAAGTAAATCAAACTATCCTAAAAAGAAGTTTTAAATATTTAGTAATCCCATAAAATCACTAGGCGCTTCATGTTATTTTCTATTAGGTGGTTTTTATGCACATCGTCACATATCACTCCCATACTTAAGAGGTTCTCTATTTCACCTGCTAGAATACATGCTACTATTTAAGAGGTCACAAAATCACTACAGCGGTAAACAATCATTACACAATGAGCTCATATTGACATGATATTTACATTAAGGAGTAGATAAGCAAAAACTTAATATGCTTGATTTCATAACAAGTCATATATTCCCAAACAACTAACTACAAGTTCACAAAAACTAAACATACTTGATATAGTCATGAACAATACTTCTGTTGCTCCTTAGATTCCATCTACGAGATATAGTCAAAAATATGTGGGATCAGACTTTTTTTTTATGTTCAAGAAACTTAGATAGTACCCTCACAGACTTATTTCCCTTTATCCTTTTGACTACTGAGGTTGACTATTTACTTTTAGTGCAATCCCAGATGAGATGTTGGTGCTGTCTCACGTTATGCAATTTCCTAGCCTTTTCCAATAGTTAGATTTCTCATGATTTAGCCTATTACAAAATCCATAAATCTTCTTTGGTGATTCAGATTGAACATTTGGCCATTTCCTACTTGAACCATTTTCTCTGCTAATAGCAATTTTGAGTTTAAAAACTTTCTCTCATTTGACCTTCCTTTTATTTATATATTCCTCAAGGGGTTTTTACACCACCTACAAGGCTCTCTCTAAGGCTCCTTCAAAGTTAGACTGTTCATAAGGCATAAGGGTTTGTCGTGTTTCAGATCTTAATGTTTTAACAAATTTCTCAATCATACACCATTCTTTTCTTAATGTCTATGAGGTGTATTGAATCATTCTACTACTGCCTTAGTATTATTTCTCTTTAGGTAAGATCCTCAAATTTTTGTCTCTAGGTATCTTTTACTTCTTGTGGTATAAATCTATCCATAAATTCCCATATAACGTTTTCCTATGTATGAGGTATTTTCTTATATTCTCATCATTGATGTACTTAGGTCCACTATTGACTAACATCTCCTTCAAACATATGCGCATCAAATTTAAATCTGAGGTCATTTGAATAACCTAATATCTGGAAAATATCTTCAATCACCTTGATCCAAGCTTCTACCTTTTGATGATCAGATTTACCCATAAACATTAGGGGATAGGACTTAAAGAGATGTACTAGAGTTCCACACTCTAGAGGCTTTTTGATTCCCTCGGGGTTATTCAACTAATTTTATTGCTAATGTAATTGCAAGAATTACTACCACATTGCAACCATTTGTTCCATAATCTCTCCTCTCGCTATTGAATGCACATGTGGGTCTTATGTCCCTTCCTCAACACTTATTGGATGCCTTTGTTCCGAAGTATCCTTTTCTAGATTTTCTCAACCAGATGAATGCTTTAAGGTTAGTTTTTATGGCACCATTCAATAAGTTGCAAAGCTTCTCAGTTGTGTAGACCACACTTATTTGTAATATTTAATAAGATGATTATCAATTAGTATCCAATCATTGTTCATTCTTATTGCACAAGATTCAAGACGTATACATAATTTCCTTAGACACAAGATATATCAGAAACTCGATTAGTTTCCAAGTTAGCAATAACATAAGATGGTCCCTTATTTTTTTCTTTCTCCTTCCGCATAAGGTATCTATATGATGGTTGCTAAACTAATGGACAACTTAGCCTTTGACAAGAGGATCACAATTAGATCTAAGATAATTGTGGTTCAATGTATACTGATTATGATGTCTACAATTATTTCTCCAAATTCAATCTCATTAGGTATATTTATATATATGTATGTATTTGGTGGCCTTCCCTTACTAATCTTCAATCCTAGCAAAGATTCTATTGTGAATTGTTCTTTTCTCATTTCCTTTTTCTCTAATCTCTTTCCTCATCTACATTCATTAGAATCATCTTTCCTCTCTATAGGTCTTCAAACTTTATCTCTTTTCTATTTACCTTCAAATCAAGTATTTTGGAGGAGTTTCGAAAAGTACTAATTTTCAAGAAATTTTGAATATTTGATACATTTTCTAATCATATTTGATTGCCTTTATTACAAACCTCAAATTTCACTTTATTGCTCACTTCATGCCCCATGTTCTGCTTATCTAAACCCTTTCAATGATTTCCCGTGTAACCACATCATTCAAGTCATGCCATTCTTCTATTCTTTAGGTTCCTTATTCTTAGTCGATTATCCTTACGCTAATTATCAATCACCTTGCAATTTGTAGACTCTCTATGTATCAAAGTTGTACTCTTATTTCTTGAGGAATCATATGCTATGCTTGGTGCTATATCTTCTTTCCTATGATTCCTATTTAAACTTTGAGTTTCTATTCTTAACTAGTATTCTCTTTTAGATTTTTGTGCTTATCACAAATCCAATAACTAGTTTTAGCCATTTACTTCAAGTTCCCAAGGTCTTTTCCTCCAAACTTTACCTCCTATGGCAACTAAACCTTATCTCTTATCCAGTGTCATCTTAAAAAACATACCTATCAACTTTCTCATTATTAATGCACTAGTTTCTCTAGATAGTCATACCGTTTAAGCTAGAATTGTATATTCGTGTTGAGCACCATTCTTCGTAAATGTCATTTTAACTATCAAATTCATCTTCCTATCATTTTATCCTTTGCCAACATAAGCACACCATTTAGATTTCAATTGTACCCATAGTCTAACATCACTCATCCCTAATAATAATTCATTTCTCAAATACACCCCTACCTACAATAATCCTTTTTCTTGTGTATTTATACAATCTAATTTTCATTTGTAAGCACATGGTAGAGATTTGTTCATCTTAGGGTAATCACTTTCTAACTTCTACGTGTCTTCCCAAAATGACCCTTTACTTATTAGATACAACTTCCACAAATTTTGCTTGCACCATGTTGATTCCTACAGTAAATTTTTTCACATCAAACATATTTTTTCTCAAAATAATCATTGATTCATCAAATTCAACCTTAATAGATATTATTCTCATTACGCCACAATTCCAAATAGCATCATCCTCACTAATGGCTATATGTTTATATGTTTAGCATAAGAGAAGTAAAAGGTTATACACTAGTTGACCATCCCAATCAAAACCTTTCACTTCCTTAATGTCGAGTAATATCCTAAAGGTTCATATCCTATTCAATTTCTATATATTTTTTTCCTGAAAACTTTCACATTCCAAGAATCATCTCCAAATCATAGCTCATGAATTCTTTAACTTAAGTTTTTACATCCAAAACATTTCCAAAGTCAAGCTTAATCTTTACTAATTGAGAATTTCACACTCTAAGGATTATATCCTAGCATAGCTCAAGTGTTCCTTAACCCAAGTGTTCATATTCTAGATAATCCCTAATTCAAGTTTATTCTCTAATCAACTAATCGATTCTAGCGGCAAAAACCATTCCCATATTAACCTAGGTCCTTGAAACCTAAGCTCTGATACCATATTGCAACACCTTACCCAGAGGTGCTTGCTTTGCACTGAGGTACTACTTCAGTTTCATTCACCATAATTCAAACAAAATACATTCCTCCAAAGTTATAGTTTACATTGCTACATCAACCTAAAATAATTCATTCCAACATACTGTTTCAATTTACTATTTAACATCCCACAAAAAATATGAAGCCGTCATATAATTACTAGGACTAAAGTTGTAACAAACTAGATCAAGTACTACTAAAATGCTAAGTTTATTTACACATACCAAAAGTACATAATAGGTCTAAGTCTATGACTATCACTATTATTAGAGCCCTACAAGTTTAATCATCCGCATGAAGCATCTTGGGCTCCAACTTACAACTAACTCTAAATTTGGTACATCTAAAAGCTAATAACAAAATCATGTGTTATGATATAATTTGTAATGCTCTAGTTGCTACTTGTTACAACCCAACTGGGAAAAGGAGTTGGGAACACAAAAGAGACACAGGTCCAAAGGACTTAGTGAGGGCGAAAGGAAGGTAACTGTTCACAAAAACATAAGATCAAGGGAAACCAATAAAAGGGTCTTAATTCAACAGATAAATAATTAAGCAAAATAACAAAAAAAAATCAAAACTATAGAAGTTATAAATTGACGTGCTAATAGAATCAAATAAATAGTGTGTTAACAGAATGAAAATCCAATAAAATAAGACATGAAACAAGCAAGACCTACATAACAAAATATATCATAATTCACAACACGAAGTAAGGATATAACATAACATAAGTGATACAAAATTCGACAGAATGTTGGTAGCTCTGACCTTAATGCTTCTAAAATATATAGAACATAACCAATAACACGGAGTACAAATATAACATAACTGATTTCTATTATTACTCCATTACCCAAGCACTCGGCTCAGTTGACATGTGGCATGGCCGGCCACATGCAAAATCATGTCACTTGTAGATAGTTACCTCTAATTATCTACAAGTTAGGATTTTTAGTAGGTACTAGCTAAGAGACGGGCCACTGTCGGTCCATATCACCCGATCATCTTGTTAGACCTAGTCCCCAACCCAACTCACCTTATGGCATCTCTATGGGTAGTAAGCCCCTAAGAGCATTCTCAAGATGACTTAACATAATACGAAAAGATAAAATGTATTTCAAAATAGCTTATCAAAAACATACATGTGGAACTAAATGAAATGGTACAATCTATAAAACACTGGTTGACAAACCATATAAATAGCATGCAAAATGATTTAATTAGGAGTACAAAACAAAAATGGTTAACAAGATCAAAATATCAACAAATATAGGGAAAGCCAACAAGGCTTTAGGGTATAAATGGTGGAAAAATGGATAACATTAGGAGATTTGGGCACCAGAATGAGTATAATTAAATTCAACAATTAGATACAATGAATTTAAACATCGAAGATCATTCATTCCCAAAAAAAAAAGATAGGCTTTACCCTTACCTTAAAACTCTACAGAGGTGCTATCCCATTTTGTGGTCTTAGAAACCCTAATTCATCATCACTATTCCAATAGAACATATTTAAATGTTAAAACATTTGAACTATATCCTTTTAAACAATAATTAAACCATTTGTACCATATTATTAGGTGTTTATGATTATGAGGTATATCTACCTAATCTAGATTCTCACACCATTTCTGGATATGGTAATTCAAGCTAGAATACTTTGATTATCTAAATTATTCTGACAAAATTCATCATGCTTCCAACTAATATGATATTTAGAGGCTTGGTTCCAAAGATAACGCATGGTTAACATACTAATCATGCTACTATCATTACAGTATTAATGAGGAATTTATTTTTTTCGTGCCACTACTAATTTCTTAAGTTAATAGCCTTAAGCTCTTGCATAATAATTCAGCTAAATTGATAGGAATTATTATATTCCATTAATAATGAATCTTTGCAACATTACCCAAAATTTGGGGTTTTAAATATATCGATTAGTTTAATTATGAATAATGATGTTCTAATTATCAATCCGGGCCAACAAGCATTCCTATACAACTTATATATCCAAACATTTTGGTTTGCTACCACAATCTTATCCTCATAGTCAATATTTACAATTTGGTTCAATTAGCTCAACCTACATCAATAATATGCTTAATTAATGATAATTACCTCCTAATTAACAATTCAAGTCCACACATCGCTTATAGATAAGTTTGTATGTTCAATCGTGCACCTTATAATTGCATATATCAGTCTAATAATGGATATTGCACATCAAAATTAACTTAGTAGCTTAACCAATTTAAATTTAGGAATTAGCTTAATCGATCAATTTGAGTTTTACAGAATTGACCTAATTTGAGCCCAAATCATCACACAACAGTAGCCTGTATGCACCCTGATCCCCTCAATAAAGTTGGTGGTCAGTCATCGGAGTACTACTGCTGATTGCCAGAGCTTCGCTACACATTGTCGCTGGAATTGAGTTTTGCCACTGCCAAAGGTGCACTTTGCTGTGCTCTGTCAAACCTCCAAACCTATTTCAGCTTTTCCTTTCACCTAGTCGACAATTTCAAGCTATAGCCAAGCTTTGCCCAATGCTGCAGCATGCCTTCGTCTTCAATTCTCTTCCTTCAATGGTCAAACCATGAAATTGAAGATACTAAAACATTCTCCATCTTGAACTCATCATAGTCTACCTCTCTGTTTCAAGCTTCAATCGCTGAAGTCCAGCAATCTATCGCCACCATCGCACTCTCTAGTTGGCCTTCAATTCTCATCGCTACACATGGTGGTTTGGTGTGCTTGTGGTACCAAAATGTTCCTCAAATTGAGAGGAATTTATTGACGGTCTTGGTTTGGTGTTTTCTAATCAGTGGCAAGGAGTGTTTGAGGGGGTAAGCTGAGGTATGCATGGGAAAATTTGAAGAAATTTAGGGGGTCCTTTGCTATTTGAAAAGCAATTTTTAGAAATTATAAATTTGATCCCTAAACTTTTCTTTAGTTTTCAATTGAATCCTTCAGTTCTTTATGTGCCTCACATTGGCCCCAAAACCTTTTTTTCAATTTGCAATTGAGCCCTTAGGACAAGTTAATGCCTTAAATCGACCTAATTGAATATTTTTAATTATAGATTGACCCCTAAAATTTTCAAGTTCCAAACAATTGAATCCTCCTTATTTATATTTTGAACCCCAAAATTTTGTCAAATTAATATTTTAATTTTTTTTAAATCTTACCTTCCAAAATGCAAAATTTAGAGATGTTATTCGTCCAACAAATATATGAGGTCAGGTAATGGTCGAATTGAAGGATAGTCGACCTTATGATGGATGATCTAATAGATAGCCACCATGATTGTGAGCTCCACAAGGTCAATCATATAATCAATAAGGCGGCTTCGACGCAATATAAGTATAGTTGGTCAAGCTATTTGTGACTTTTTGGGTTGATTTGATTTCTCCCTTTCTGTTTTCATTATTAATTTTTTTGTTCAAATATATCATAAAATAGCACTAAAACGAATCGTCCAGTAACTAGATAACACCAAAATTTTTAAACATAATCTATTACTAATTATAACACAATTTTTATGTCAGCTGTGTTGCCCTAGTTTTTTGGCTAACTTTATTTAAATATCTTATAAATTCTAGTATATTTTAAAAATTGTATTTAGAGCTTACAAAATATCTTATCTTATGTAAAATAAAAATTCCACTGAGCTTATAAAATATTTTTGTAATTAATATAATCAAAACTAAAAAGAACTATTAAAACCTTATAAATAAACTAGTAATTAGCCTATGATTTGCACCAGTGATAAGTTTAAATTTAAAATTTTAGTTTATTTAACTTTAATTATAGCTTAGATTTCTATTTAAATATTATAAATATATCACTTGAAAAAAGATAATAAGAATTTTATTGAATATAATATATTGATGATATAAATGAGACATAATAATATCTTTTATGAATACAGTTTATGTATCACTAGATCAAATTCCATGCAATAATCCACTTCTATTAAAAAATTAATGATTAAATAATAAATCATTTTATAAATCCTATAAACTATTCAAAAGATATGGTGGAAAATAATAATAAAAAAATTACTTTGACTGGCTTGAAGTAATTACAAATTCAACATTGAAAAATAAACTTAAGTAGTAGAAAATACAATATATTAACTTATCATAAAATTGGGACTTCAAATTTCTTTATAAATTTATTTTGGTTCATTAGTATAAAAATTGAAATATTAAAAAATATATGAGCATTATACATATGTGCATCTTTAAGAAAAAATAAATTTTGATGTACCCAGAGAATGATCCTACTAAGGAGGAGAAAAAAGAATACAAATGTTTTTATATTTTTAAATGGTGAATTGTATGTTTAGATTATCTTAGTACATATATTTTTAGAGATATTTGGCTTAAATTTAGGAGTTTTGTCAATTATAATTTTACTTAATTAACATGTTAAATTTAGATTAAGTGATAACTCATAGAATAACATAATATAAAACTTAACATTAAATTATAATATATTCTACATTACTGTAGTAAGTCATATATGAATAGTTTATATTTATACACACAACAAGCATGAATCAAGACATATTAATTAAAAGGTTAATTAGAAAAAAATTCTTAACCCTACTTCCAATTTAATGTTCAATCCCCATCTGAATTTTTACACACTAAACTCCCCCATTTTTTATGCAATTTAGGAATCACTCTGCATATCTTTTAGAAAGACCTATGTACCCTTTTATTTGAAAAAAAAAAATAAAAATACCTGAAAAATGTATTTCTCTCTTCAAGAAGAATGCTTCCCTTTTTTTTCTGCTTGAAATTGACTTCTCAAGGCGCCAAAAGAAAAGGGCGCAAAACAATTCTTTAGCCATTGACATGAGAAAAATAAGTGAAAAGAAAAAAAAAGACACCAAAATTTCTTCCATTTTTCTGCAACAATGGAAGGAAAAACAACTACAAAAAGAAGTCGAGTACAAAAAGAAGTGAGTAAAAAGAACACGGATATGTTTTCTGAATTTATAACTTCAAATGTTAGTAATTTTTCATTGTTTAAGGTTTTTATTTATTTTTTTAGTCGTTAAACACTTGAACCTATTTAATATACATATGATTTTTGTTGTCTGATGGAAACTTTCTGATTTGTATTTGAAGGGTATGAAAGTTGGACTTCAACTTTTTGGGGTTTATACTTCTTTTTATCTAAAATTGTATGGTGAAATTATATGGTAAAACTATTTGAAAGTGGTAGTGTATTATCTGTATAACAGAACATCCTAGCTTGCAATACACATTAGGAAAAACTGTATTATATGATATGTGAAACTATAATACATTTTAAAAGCAAATGTAGTATAAAATATTCAATCTTGCTATACACATTAGCGAAAAGTCTAGTATATAAACTGTAGTATAGTTTAGATGCAAATATAGTATAAAACATTCAAACTTATAGTACACATTGGGGAAAAATCTAATATATAACCTACAATACATTATAGAAGTAAATGTAGTATAAAACATTCAAGTTTGCAATACACATTAAACAAAATTATAGTATATAATCTATGTAGCTGTAGTACATTTTAGAAACAAATGTTGTATAAAATATTTAAGTTTGCAGTATACATTAGGCAAAATTATAGCATATAATCTATGTAGTTGTAGTACATTTTAAAAGCAAATGTAGTATAAATATTCAACTTTAGAGTATACATCAAGCAAAAGTGTAGCATATAATTAGTATAACTACAGTACATTTCAGGAGCATTTGTAGTACAAAAATATTCAAGCCTACAGTATACATTAAATGAAAGCGTAGTATATAATATGTGTATCTGCAGTTTATTTTAGAAGCAACTATAGTATAAAACATTCAAACCTGAAGTATACACTAACTGAAAGTGTAGTACAATCTATTATGTATTTTTGAAGTACATTTTAGAAGCATCTGTAATATAAAACATTCAAGTTTTCAATACACATTATCTAAAAGGGTTAGTTTATTATCTGTTTATATACTAATTTTTCTTTATTTGATTACAATAAAGCCAAAACATTATGAGGTCTACTCTCATTGTTTCCCCAAATTTTTTCAGAGTAAATTAGAGATTCTAAAGTCCAAGATAGGGTCAAAACATTTTGATGCATTAAAGAAGACCCCTTTCTATATGTACATAGATATGCCTAAATTAAGTTCAAGCTTCATTTGACTTGAAGCTATACTTAGGAGGTTTGACCCAAAAAAGCTGCCATTTCATTTTTCAAAAGGGGTTAAGGTTTTTTTTTCTGTAGCTGAATTTTCTATGGTTTTAGGGTTGCCATATGTGCGCAATTTGTTGATATAATATTGAAGATAAAGTCTTCAACTTTTGACAGCCTTTTTTTTGGAAAGTTGTAGGATAAACTAGATCTAAAATAGTAAAAAAGTTTGAGGAGTATGTATATGAGGATAGTAAGGAGGACCTGGATAATTTTTGTAGGTTGTATATACTTTTTGTTTTTAATTATGTTTTGTTTCCAACATCTAATTTTTGGACTCTACAATTTTTCCTACCATACATGGACAATTTGTTTAGAGTTGGTCTGTATACATGGGGCATAATTGCATACAATTTTCTTGTCCATGATCTGAAGAACCATTTAGGAGTAAGTGGAGAAAAAACCTAGAAGTACATTATGGGTTTACAGTTGGTTTGATGATAAGTGTTTGCTTCATTTTTCTAATAATATTGATTATATTTATATTCAAGTGAGTATAATATTTTGATTTATGAATGGCAGGTATGGGTTTATGAACTCATCTCATCACTAGCATCACTAATGAGTTTGTTTAAATTTCTACGCTCTTACCAGTTGAAGGATAGCAAACTCCCACATAATGTGGAGGAGGTAGAGAATAAATTGAAATAAATTACAGTAGAAATGGTAATAATTATAATAATTCATTGTTAGCTTTTTGTATAAGAATTTGAATTTGAGAATTATTTTCATTGTGATAGATTGTAGCCCTCAATGTTGCTCTAAAAGAGATAGAATTGGCAATTTTGATCAAGAAGTCAAAGGTTACCAATGCTACTATCAGTGAAGTCCATGTTTGTGATCATAAAATATATGAAGCAATTATTGTAGCTAAATTTGAAGAAATTAATCATTGAAAGAAAAAATTACTTCCTTCGATATGATGGCAATGATGAAGCAGGGTGAGGAGAAGCATCTAGCTGAGGACAAGACTGATTGGGAGAAGCTTGAATAGGAAACTGGTGAGTTTGTACATAAAGGGGGACTTAATTTACCTAAACAGTGATGAAGCTTCAACAACTCATGAAAAAGTTGAATGAAACACCATCATGATCCTTCAAATTCCCCCAAACCTTTGAAGATACAAGTTTATGTACCAATTCAGGCAGCTGAGTTTGAGGAATCTGAGATTGAAGTGGCAAATGTTATGTCCTCGATTGTGATAAATGTGCATAATCGAGAAAATAGAAAGCCAAAATAAAAATCTCCAAATTTTATCACCCCCTCGAGCACCACACTAGCTAAAAGAGTAGGACAAGTGACAAAAACATATGGTCCTCTTCCTCATCCTTGTCCTCGTGCAAAAAAATAAATAAATAAAGAATCAAAAAAGAAGATGGTGTTGTTAGCTACTTAATATTTTAAGTTTTTTGATATTTGCATTTCACTTGTAAATTGTTTGTTTCTAATAAATGTAATGATATCTTATTCTTGATTGGTTGATACTTGTACTTAATGTGGTCATATCTTATACTTCAAGTTGGTGATATTTGTACTTAATGTGTTGTCTTTTGTACTCCAAGTTGGTGATATTTATACTTAATATGCTATATTTTTGCACTTTATGTTGGCAATATTTGTACTTCATGTGCTGATTTTTTATACTCCATGTTGAGATATTTCTACTTCACATGTTGATATTTTGTAATTGATAGTTGATCCTTTATACCTAATGTGCTTGAGTTTTGTACCCCATATAAGCATATTTTGTACTCCAATAAGAGATATTTCAATAGTTGATACTTTGAACATAATGTGTTGAGTTTTATACCCTATGTTGGTTATATTTTGTACTTCAATAGGGGATACTTCAATAATTGATACTTTTCACTTAATATACTTGAGTTCTGTACTCCATGTTGGCTATATTTTATACTTCAATAGGGGATACTTCAGTAGTTGATACTTTCCACTTAATGTGCTTGAGTTTTGTACTCCATATTGGCTATATGTTATACTTCAATAGGAGATATTTCAGTAGTTGATATATTGCACTTAATGTACTTGAGCTCTGTACTCCATGTTGGTTATATTTTGTACTTTGATAGGGGATACTTCAGTAGTTGATACTTTGCACTTAATGTGCTTGAGTTCTATGCTCCATGTTATTTATATTTTGTACTTCAATAAGGGATACATCAATTGTTGATACTTTACACTTAATGTGCTTGAGTTCTATGCTCCATGTTGGCTATATTTTGTACTTCAATAGGGGATATTCAATAGTTGATACTTGTTACTTAATATGATTGAATTTTGTACTCCATGTTGGTATATTTTGTACTTCAATAGAGGATACTTCAATATTTGATTCTTTGTACTTAATGTGCTAGTCTTTTATACATCAATTGTTAACACTTTGTACCTAATATGTTGTGTTTTGTAGTATAGGAGACCAAAGACATCAGTCTAATCTAAGTGGCAGAGGAATTGGCCAGCCCAAAGATTGAAGCACCTGATCTCTATAAAGAAAGGACTGATTATAGAGGTCATAAACGTATTCTAGTAGAAGAGTGAAAAGTTATCAACAACTTTGTCAGAAGAGATAATTTAGGGTAATAAAATTTTCTTAATATTTTTCTTTTAGATAAATTGGTATTTGAACTAATAATTAACAATTGTGTAGGGTGACTATCTAGAAGAGAGCAAGATAATTCCTAGATGGAAGAAACTTTGTGAGCTCTTTTTTAGAGAAGAACTTACTGATAACATAGTGGAATGCTACATGTCGATATTATGCAACCTATCTTTCAGCAACAAGTGTCATGATAAAGTGTGGTTTACATTCGCAATAGCACAAATATGTGGCGGTTTCCTAACTTAATTTAGTTAACGTTTCCAATGAGTATAACTATTATTTTATACTTCATAGGTTGATATATTAGATAGATTCATGGGACGCAACTTGAAGGATATGATGGATGAAGAACTTGTGGAGATGATACCTACACTTAACTACTTCACCTATAAAGATTTAGAAGACCTCACATTGGATGTTGTAAACCAGTATCATTACATAATCTACCAATTTGTCAGCACCATGATGGGTTTTTGGTTGTCCTCGACACCTCGACTCATTTTTTCTTATATATGAATTCAATAATGACCGCCAGATACAAACTGACAGCTACTACCATTGTAAGTTTGCTTTATTTCCTTGTGATTTCTTCATAAAGTAGGGAGTCAACAACTGATCAATATTTTTGCAGGCTTTATTCTATTCTTGATACATTAAGCTTTCATTAGGGTATCATGTGGACGAATACATGAGGCAAAAAAAAGCAGACAGCAGAAGGGTACAGTGGATTGTGGTGTCTATATGTGCCTCTAGGCAAAATGTTTTGCTAGTGAAACCCTCAAGTTCTAGAGGTTTGTTGGAATAATTGACTTGGAAAAATACCATACAACAATGGCATATACAATATTAAGTCTTGAAAATATTAGGATTTGAATCACACTTTGTCTGTAAATAATATTATTTCATATGTAAGTGTAGTTTTCCATCAAGTATTTATACTATTTTAAATTAAAATTGGAAAGTGAATTGAATACAATTTGAGGAAAATAAAGTACCAAAGTGGAAAAAATAAAGTATAATTGTTGCACTGATGTATAATATGCCCAATTTCGTGAAAATTAGGCAATGAATTTGAGTACAATATGAGGAAAATAAAGTATAAACTCAAAAAAATAAGGTATGAAACATGTACGGTTGAAGTACACTTCAATTCCAATGAACACAATGAGTAAATCTAAGTACAATTTAATTGAAATGAAGTACAAACTCAGAATAAAAAAATTATAAAATGTGTTTCACTGAAGTATACTTTAGTTCAATTGAAAATGCCAAGTGAATTTGAGTATAATTCGAAGGAAATGAAGTACAAGTCCAAAACAAACAAAATATAAATTGTGTTTTACTTTGATTCTTTTGAAACTGGGCAACCAATTTGAGTATAATTTGAGGAAAATGAAAGTATAAAAAGTGTTTCTTTGAAGTTTACTTCAATTCAACTGAAACTAAGTAGGGAATGTGATTACTATTTGAAAGAAATGAAATACAAATTCAAAACAAACAAAGTATAAAATGTGTTTCGTCGAAGTATACTTCAGTTCCATTTAAATTGGGCAGCAAATTTGAGTAAAATGAAGTACAAATCTTGAGCAAACAAAGTATAAAATGTGTTTTTATTGAAGTTTACTTCAATTTAATTGAAACTGAGCAAGAAATGTGAGTATAATTCGAAGGAAATGAAGTACAAACCCAAAACAAAAAAATGTATAAAATATTTTTGTTGAAGTACATTGCAATTCCAATGAAACTAGATAGTTAATTTGATTACAATTTCAAGGCAGTGAAGTATAAACCAAGAAAAAATAAAGTATAAGATATGATTTTTTAAAGTTCACTTCAATTTAGTTGAAATTAGGTAGGGATTTTGAGTATAATTTGAAGGAAATGAAGCACAAACCCTAAACAAAAAAAGTATAAAATGTGTTTCTTTAAAGTTCACTTCAATTCAATTGAAATTTGGCAGTGAATATGAGTAGAAAATTGCATTTTTGAATGCCAAATAATTTATCAGCCTTATGCCTTGACACATAGATTCTCCATTTGCAATTTTCATCATTGCAAATGGCTATGACTTTTTTGTTGTCATTTTTCTTGTATTTAAATGATCGCAAAGTAGACATCGCATAATTCTTAAACATAATTTTGAACTCCTGAGCATCCTAGAACGTCTAACCCTCTCCATATATGCAATTTCTCTATGCATCAATTGAGTTGCCAGTTAAAGCTATTTCATTACGCGATACATTGGTTGAACCAATTTTCTCCTTGACTGCATCCCTTAAGATTGACAAATGAAGTATGATTTCAGAAGAAAGAACATTTGAAGTATAAAACACTAGCAACTACATTACAATTTTTGATAATCCATTAGTAGAACACTTAAAATATTAAACTTAAATAATAGAGTACAATTTTATGTGAAATTAAATACAATTTCAGATAACTGGAGTATAGATTTGTATAAAGTGAAGCATTATTTTGAATAGTTTAATTGTAAAACTTTAGTAACTACAATACAGTTCTAGATAGTTAATGAATAGAACACATGAAGTATAGAATTTCAATGAGTAATGCACATTTTTAAGTAAAATAAAGTATAAAATGAAGTATAATTTTTGAAAAAAAGTAAAATTTTAAATAAAATTTGGGTAGTCAATAAATAGAACATTTGAAGTATAGAACTTCAATAAATAGAGTACAAGTTTAGGTAAAATGAAATATAATTTTAGAAAAAAAAGCACAATTTTAGATAAATTCAAATATAATAGATTTAGCTAATTGAAGTACAAGTTTAAATAAAATGAAGTACATTATTAGAACACTTGAAGTATAGTACTTCAATGAACAGATTACAGGCTTTGTAAAATGAAGCAAGTATAATTTCAAAAAATAGAATTACAATTTTACATATGAAAAAGTAAAATTTCAGAACATGTGAAGTATAAAATCCTAGCAAAATAAGTATAATTTTGGATAATCAATAAATAGAACACTTAAAGTGTAGAAAATCAATAAATAGAGTACATGTTTAGATAAAATGAAGTATAATTTCAGAAAAAAGAAATACAATTTTAGTAAAGTGAAGTATAATTTTCGAACATGTGAAGTACAAAACCTTAGCAACTGCAGTACAATTTTTTATAATCCTTTACTAGAGCACTTAAAGTATAAAACTTAAATTTAGAGTACAATTTTATGTGAAATGAAATATAATTTTAGATGATTGGTTTACAAATTTGTATAAAGTGAAGTAGTTTAAATATAAGACCCTATCAATTGCAATACAGTTTGGGATAATCATTAAATAGAACACTTGAAGTATAGAACTTCAATGAATAGAGTACAAATTTAGGTAAAATGAAGTATAATTTCTGAAAAAAATGAAGTACAATATTAGATAAAGTGAAGTATAATTTCTAAACATTTGAAATATAAAACCCCAGCAACTATAGTACAATTTTTGATAATCGTTTAGTTGAACACTTGAAGTATAAAACTTAAATAATGGTGTATAATTTTTGTCAAATGAAGTACAATTTTATTTGCAATGAAGTATAATATAAAACGCTCTAAGTAGAGAAAGATTTTCAAATAAATGGAGTATAATTTTAGAACACTTGACATACAAAACTTTACAAATTGTAATACAGTTTAGATTCTATGGATGTATTACCTTAAAACATCATAGCTCTTCTTGGCACTGCTGCTTGATTCATCATTTTGATTTATCAAGATGCCAACAACATTCATCTTCAATGTCAAATGCAGTAAGACCATATTCAAGACATCTTTGTCATCAATCAATGTCACATACAATCTTTAATATGGAGCTATGTATCGCAAACTAAAGAGCTCAGCTTTGATTTCATTTCATTTTCTTACAAGATTAATTTACATGTCCATTAAAGTCATAACATCCTTAATTGACATTATATGGAGCTTGTCTTTATAGCAGCAACTCCTCAATATTTAATTGAACACTCCAACTTCACTACTACTTGACATTGTTGGAAAAATACAAGAAACTCAAAAGCAACTGAGAAGAAGAAGAAACCCAAAAATAATAAAGAAGAAATTCAAAAATGATGAAAATGAAAAGAGTAGAAGGCAATGCAGATATCGAGTTGGTGGTTATTGGCTTTCATGATTATTCTTGTTCCTGCTATGGAGCTTGTTGCATTTTTTTCTTTTCTTTCTATTTCTGAAAATGATACTATTATTGGTAGGGTTTACTATTGCTTTTGTTTATGACAAAGAAGTGAAAAAAAAAATGAGTAAAAAAAATTATAATTAAGGGCATTTTTGTCAAATCAAGTGAGCAGGGAGTTAGTTCTAAAATTCTAACAAAACTAGGGAGTTTAGTCTAAACAAAATCAAGTGTGGATTGATTACAAAAATAAAAAGTGATTTTGGTACTTTTAAATAAGTCTCCCTTAATTAAATTGCATTGACAAATATATGCATATATATGCGCATATATATACATGGCAATATATGTGTGTGTATTCATCTATATAATTATACTAAAGAGCATAATTATTAAACAATAGAATGAGTTATGAAAATTATTATAAGAAGTTATCTATATGTTACATTGAGTATTTACTAAAATTAAACACAGTTTAAAAAATAATTTAATGTAGTTTTTTTATATTAATATTAAAACAAATGTTGATGGGAATCGGAAATATGTTGACATGGCAAAAATAAATAAAATTTACTTATCCACATCACTGCTGTATATATATAAAAGGCTAAATTTAGGCTCAGTTTTTTTTCTTAATTACCTTAATTCATAAATATAGAAATTAAAAATATTAGAAAAATAATACAAATATTATAAAATACATCCATTTTCAAGAAAAATAAATTTTAACTCATAAAAAGAATGATTTTATAGAGGTTGAGAAGAAAAAAGACAAATATTATTCTTCTTTTAAATAGTAAATTGTATGTTTAAATTATGTTTAATATGAAGTATTGTAGGAATTTTTAGTTTATGCATGACATATCAATTAAATTACATTGACAAATAGATTTATATATGTCTAATTATACACATAGACATATGCATATATATGCATGTGTCTGTGTCTGTGTCTGTGTTTGTCCATGATTATTTAAAAAAAATCAAATTTGAGAATGTAATAACAAATATTAGAAGAAACTATTAGACAAAATAGTAAGGAGTACAAAAACTATATATTAAAATAAGGAGTTACAGAAGTTAATATAAAGTGTTATATATATAAATATATATTGATAAATTAAATATGGATAGTTACAATAGATGAACTAATATAGTCTTTTTACATTAATATTAAAAAAAATATTGATAGAATATAATATATGTAGATATATATGTTGACGTAAGTAAAATGAATAAAATTAATAATATAATAAGAAGTTATAAAAATTATATATTAATGTAGGAAGTTATAAAAATTAATATAGAAAGTTACACATAGATTATATATGGAAATATGTTGACATATATGAAGAAAAGTGAAATAAGAAAATATGTTATAAGAAATTACATATGTTATGTTTGAAATATATTGCATAACAAAATGAAAAAAATAATTTATTCACATTATTATCACAAAAAAAATATATTTAAAATAAGATTGAAAGGATTAGCGAAAACATCCTCAATTTTATCGTACAAATCCTTAAATAACTGAAATCAACTACACTGCATTACCATATTTGTGTATTAGGATTCAATTATTGAAACTAGTAGTCTAAAAAATCGTCTAATTAGTAACCCCTTGAAATGAGACACCACCCACCCACCCCCAGAAGGAAACAAGAAATTGTGGACCCTCTTTCTACCATCAACAAAATCCTAAAGCAGTGGCTGTGCAAATAGAGAGTCAATAATCACTCAAAATATAGTCTATGGCAATACTTGCGAGAGTGAGTCCATTGATCTGTTTGAATGTCCAGCCATCTGCCGGGAGACCGAAAACACCTAATTCTAGGGGAGGAAGGAGAGAGCTAATTCTACTACTTTCAACAGCAGCTACAGGCGCAACTGCCGACCTTGTTACCGACTCCAGAACTCAACTTCTCGATAGTATATTTCATATATTTTCATTCTTAGTTCACCATATTGCTTTCTTCCTTTTTGGAGCCTAAACCATTGGAAAATGTTTTCTCTCAGAGTATTTGAAGAAATCAGAAGAAAATAAGGCCAAAAATGACAAGGAGGTGAGCATAAATTTGTAAGGTTTATATTCCAAATTAAATGGGAGCTATGACTTTCAAATTAGATTATTTATCTATACAACATTGTAAGGAAGATGACTCGGGATTCTTTTCACAAATTAAGGAATAGTGGGCTTCTACTCTGGAGACGTATCGGCATAGAATTAGTTAAGCGTGTGGATTCTTTGTTTCATTTCATTTTTCATATTCTATTCCAGATGCATCAAGTGTATTCAAAATTTCTTTATAAAAATAATTAATTGAAAATCAGATATATTTGGCATATATTTATCAAATTAGAATAGAAGATGAAACATAAATTAGTATAAATGATTCAAAGTGATTGTTTTAATGCCTTCGTTGTTGTGGAAGTTGGTTTTTATATTAGTTAGATTTTTAGTGTGCTTGAGCCTATTTAAGTCATAGAGCTCATATTGAGTGGACTTAAATGGATTTAGTGTCTCCTTTTATTTAATTAATTTGATTTTTTCTTGAATTTTAATTTTTAGTTGACATATCACTATATAATAAAAATTAGTTTTGGTTTTTGGTTTTACTTGTCAGAGATTGGATAGCTATTACAAGCGCAACTATAAAGACTACTTTGGGTTGTTGGAAGGTGGTCTGAAGCAGAAAAAAGACCTATCTGAATCAGAAAAGAGCATTCTTGAATGGCTGGAAAGCAATAAATAGAAGTCTTATTATCACCAATTTAGCTGATATTTTGCATTGCTGTTCTGCTTCATCAGCTTAATATGGGTTATTTTTACAGGTAGGTCATAGATGTTATCTACAAAATAACTGCAGCGCACAAAGCTGTACATTGATTTCTTATGAAAGGTTCCAGTTATCATGGCATGGATAGCTTTCCTAATATGATGACTGAATTTAGTTTGACCATTTATTTATATTAACAGTTTCCTTAAGCATTCAACTTTCAAGTGTTTTTGGTCCTCAATATCAATCTAATCTAGTCTAATTATATAGGGCTTTTTTGTTTGGGCACATAGGATTAGGAAGGATTAATATGTTAGTGATATATAAGCTAAAAATGGTATCCAAAATCATATAATCTATTGTTTGCTTGGATTTTAGAAATTAGTGATATCCCATACTTAATACTATCTAATGTTTAGTTGGCTAGATTGCTCAATGTGATTAAATTTTTTAATGTCCAAAATGTTCTAACTTCTAAGAAGGTAAATTTTCAAAATACCCTCCATATATTTCAATGCTCTCTCTCTTTTTCCAAACTATTTCTTGATTAATAAACCCTCCCCCTCAATTTTATTAATCAGTTTGTACCATGGACATAGTAAATCGTCATGCTGATACTAAAATTTGTTTAACATGGAATTCACTAGAAAAAAAAAAAGCATGGCATTTAGTACATTTAAACAAACCAAATACACACAAGAAGCACCTACAATGTATTGAAATAAAAGGAACCATTGCTAAAATACTAAGCAACCAATATAATGGAGTCTATGAACTTCAAAATACCAATTCACATCAGTTCACTAAAAATGCTTCATAAACTTCTAAACACTAGTTTAGTCAAAATACCATGCTTAAACAAAGTTTTATAAACAACCAGAAAGCTTCATCCTTACATACTCCCCTTTTGCCTCATTAGGAAGACTGAAGAATAGCTCCAAGTTTTTAGTATTTTTGACAAGCAATTGTTACACAAGTAATTTCTCTTGCATACCCAAACCAGATATATTTCCAACTACAGCATATTCCTCTTTCTAGCATTTGAGATATCATACTTGTAACCTATCCTACAAGCAATGTCTCCTAATCTCACATCCGTATTTTGGTAGAAAGTCCCCAAGAGCTCAACAACGAGATCAATACTATCTATAGATTTTCTCTTTTTACCTTTTTCTTTCTTTCCATTATCACTGCTAAAAGGTTGACAAACAGACATAATTTCTATCTCATCAGCAAACCCCTCAGAAAAACTATTAAAATCTTCTCTAGTGTCTTTCTCTTTCTCAAGTCTTGCGTTAAGAACATCATTCATAGTTGCAATAAAATCCTTACCATGCTCCCTTGTAGCTTTGTCCTTGCCAAAAATCTCACACCAATCATGGTAGTACGACCAAGACTTGAACCTCATGAGGCAGGCATTCGAGTCAACCTATTTCCAATTTTTCAATGAAATATATATATAGACATGATTAATATGGTATTAATTTTATGATCACGTTTTGCAAATTATTCTAACAAATGAACATAAAAAAATTATAAGCAAATACTTTGGTAGAGCAATTACCTTTACATTAGTCTCCCATGCTTCATCAGTAGCTTCTATCATCTTTGTACTTTCATTACATCCTGTTCCACTACTTGACAACATACTAGCTAATGATCCATAATTCTATTTCCAAACATGAATTATGAAGTTTATATGTGGAATAGCATGAAGATCAGTGCCAGGGAATTGCTTTGCCATTGCTTGTTCAAGGATTTGTAAGTACCCCACCTTGAATCCATTATCGGCTTTCCAACCATTAGCAGTGATTTCTTTTGCACATTGCATCAAGGCTTCCTTCTCCTTTCGAGTCCACCTACATCTTATCTTATCAGTTTTTTTGCCACCACCACAATTGAATGCACTGCTACTAGGCTCCATCTTACTCTCCCAAAAATGTATTAGAAAATCTTGCACAAAATAATACAAACAATTATAAAGCTATACAAGTTTTAGTTTGAATAATTGTAATAGAAAGCATAGTAGTCGTCATTCTCTATTTTGTCATTTTTTTCTTCAAAAAAGATTTGAAGAACTTGAATGGATTATTTGTCTTTTTCCCCTTAATTCTACAATAGGGTATAGATCAACAACAAGAAAGCAGTCATTATCATCCATACAAGAGTAATATAGCAAATGACATGAAACAATTCCATTCAAATTTACTCATATATAACTTGAATCAAACCTAAGGAAGTTGTATAAAAGCAAACAAAAACTGAGAACTAATCTACCTAAAAAAGTCAGACTGAAAGAAGCAATTGCGCCAATTCTCCTTCTGACAGCCCCTGTTCGTCTTTCTCCTATTTTCAAGAAAGATACTTTTATACAATAAAAATCTAGCAATTTGCACAAATATATATTGAAAAACAAAACCATAAAACAGAACTTAGCTTACCTAATGGGAAACAATCCCAGAATCACACCATTACAGCTGAGGGCAGCAATTGCACTTTCTGCCTACATTATTTATATGTTATATATATAGGACTAGGAATAATAAGAAACTAACCTTTCACACACCATAGAACACCCCCCTCCCCCCTGGCCCAATCCAGGAAAAACTAATTTGATTAGCTAGACTACTACTTGGCTATCGTTGGAAGGCAATATAATTTCTAGGTAATAAAAAATAGAATTTTGGATCAATATCATTGCTGACAAGCTACACAACATATAAAAGCATTTTTATTTTTATTTTTGGAATTAGAATACAAACTAAATATTACATTAATTATATAGAAATATAAAAGCAAGACATTTATATCCATTGAATAAACATTAATTGTGCCAACTCGTCACGCCAACTAGACCACTCATGTGAAGATTCTATCAATGACGTCATGTCCTCTTTCACTATTTAAATGCAACTCATCAAGCAGATGCTTCATAGGATCTATTTCCATATGTAACCTTATAAAGTTGTGTAACAAGCAAAAAATTATTATTATCCAATTTTGGAACTTGATTGGGTAGTATGAAGGACAGCATAAAACTCCCCATTACATTTTCAACAACCCAAATGCTCGTTGAATCACATTTCAAGCTCTAGAATGCTTCATGTTAACTATTATCACATAAGTAATAGTTACTTGCCAAAAAAGAACAACCTAAGTAATATATTTATATTTACATATATATATATATATATCTTTCTACATAAAGCTTCTAACTTTTTGCATTACCTTTAGACACTTTTAACCCGTTCAACCTAGTAACTACATCTCGTAACACTCTAGCATCTACAACTAAGCCATCCCATCTAGTTAAAACATATATGAATTTCATTTCTCGATCATAAACTCCCAACACATTTGCAGTTATGTCTCCTTTTCGTGTCCTATACTTTGGCTTATCAGTCACACATACCTTCACCTCAATATAGGTTCTATCTAATGCGCCTAAGCAATCCTATATAATATGGGAGGGAAAAGAATCATTATCATTCTACTAAATAATGCTCATTAATTTCATTATGATAAATCTATGTTATTATTGAGTAAGAAATGAATACCTTGAAGCATTTCCATCTAACATTTGTACAATCACCATCTACAAGTTTGGGCTCATTGAGAAACAAATGATGAAGCTTCAACAACTCATTGAGAATAGTGTGGAAGTGTTTGCTCATAGTTTGCCCCGACCTTAGAAAATTACATTTTACAATCCTTTTTTTTTTGTGGTGAGCTAATATACAAAGAAACATTGCTATCTTCTCCATAATGTTGATATGTCTAGAATCAACCACCCTTCTAACATGTCCTAATAGGTAGCATAACCTACCAAAAATACTGCGATTCATACACAAATTATTAATACATTCATCTAAAGACAAGAGTAGCACTAGAATCCAATAGTTAAAACTTCGAAAGCTAAAATTAACTAGGCTACTCAAGCTACCAAGGATCTAAACATGCTATAGATTTGGATCTAGTAAGAGAGTTTCCTTGAATTGCTAATTTCTAAGGAGATAATGGTAAAATCTTCACCAATCCAAAATCTACCAAAAATTGGCACAGCATAGAAACAATAACTTTTGCCTGGCTTCGAGATCTACTTAGAAAAATTCATCAAAAATGCTACTCTGCACATTGGATCTACAAGGTAAACAAACCAAATGTTTTGTCTCTATTATAATGATCCACACACCAATTGAACTTCCAATTTCTCCTCACTTTTAGCTGGAGAAAAAGAGGAGAAGAGCTATGGTGAATGCTGATTTTGAGGTTGGCAGAAGAAGAGAAAGCAAAGTTTCAACTCATGAGGTAATGCTCGGGAAGAGTTTTTTGGAAGAAAGTTGTGAAAGATTCTAATCTTTACAAATGGTGTGAATTGATTGGATTCTCTCACCTCTATATCTATATTTAGAGGGAGGATGGTGTGAAGCCAACTTGGCATCGCACCTTCCTTAAGGGAGGGGGTGGCCACTTGCTTGCCAAGGGGGCAAGTTTGAATTTCAAATTATATTTGAATTTCATGTGCAGTTCAATTTAATTTGGAATCTAATTTTAAATTAATTAAAATGCCAACTCAAATGAACTCTTCAATAGAATTTTTCCTCCAAAAATATATATTCTTCTCATTAATTAAATTAAATACTTTAATTTAATTAATTAACCTTTGACTTAACTCTTAAGTCAACAAGCTTAACTCTTAAGTTTAATTTTGTTAACTTAACTCTTCAAGTTAACTTGACCAATTGAAAATCAAATGGCACCAAATAATTAGCTCTTTAATTATTGATCTAATTTAATTTCTTAAATTAATTGATTAATTTAATATTTAACTTAATCAAGCCAAAATTGATCTTCACATCGATCACCTCAAAATTGATCCACTAGAAGAGAATATTCTAACACTTAGAAAAATTCTTCCATCAAGTGGGAAGCTAATTGGATTTTGTGTGTGATCCAGTAGGTTCTATCATTTATTGGATATGGGCTTATAACTCTTTGTGACTTTGGAATATGTTATATTCATTCTTAATTTAAAACACTTTTAAACTAATTGACTAAATTCAATTAATCTCATTAATTAAAGAGTATTCAATCTTCATGATTGATGTCCAACCTCAAGCTCTTAAAGTCCAACTAATAGGCTGAAATAAATGCACTTGGAGAAGCATTATAACTGTTAGTCATGATTGTGCTACGGGATGTAACGAAGACTTATTTGGTGGGTCTTTCTAAGGACACCAATCCATGTGCCATTCATGCCATGTGAGAGTAGGATGAGTGAGGAGAAAGTATGGCTGCAGCAAAAGGCATTGAGATTAGAGTTTTCATATAAGGGGTAAGAATCTCTATTTCATTCCTTATTAGATAAAATTTAAAAAGGGTGAAAAGTATCAGGCCATCTTAGCCTGATCCATAAACTAACTTGGCCCATGATACCATGTCGGACCACAAAAGTATCGTGGACCATAAAAATGCGAAGCAAACAAAAAATAAAGTTGAAAAATGGATCAATCAAGCCTTATCCATTGAACCAAACAAGCCCATAAAGTAAATTGTTGTTCAATCATGTCCTACGTATTTCTCTTACATGATAGTAGTGATGCAAATAATTTAATTTTATATATTTTTGTCATGCCAATATATCTCATTTTAGTAATAATACAAAAAGACAATATTGACTTATTTTTTTAGCTCCATATTTAATTTTGGCAAGTATTAATTAATTTATAATATGTATTATTTATATATATAACTTTTTATATTAATTTTTATAACTCTTGATATTAATATATAATTTCTATAACATCTCATTATATTGTCTAATAATTTCTTTTAGTGATTTTTGTTTACATTTGCAAATGTAATTGCTTAACATAATTATGAACACGCACACCTGCGTACACACATAGTACCACGTGCATGTATAGGTGTATTTGTCAATACAATTTAGTTAACTTATCTTGTACATATGTAATGCATATATAAATATTTTATATAGAGACATGATAATCATGACAAAAAAAAATAATAATAATATTAGTGATAAAAAAATAAGTGACAATTTAAAAGTTGTTACTCATAATATAATTTAAGTGATAATAACTTACTTTGTCATTAATGATCATTTTTAAGTGATAAGAATTTTTATTTTGTTTGAAAGTATGACTTAATAGTGACTAGAACTAATTCTTTAAATTGTTACTATTAACAATTAATGACATATGTATAGAAACAACTTAACAACAACAAAATTATTGCTATAATTTGTAATAATACTTTTATTGTCACTAGGTTGTCACTATTTGTTAGTGGTGACAACTTCACTATTATTCTTATCACTATTAAGTTTATCAGAATTATTAGAATGACAAAATAAAATTCTTTGTCATTTAACAAATATAATCAGTGATAGCTTTTATTTTTATTTAATTTTTTTATCAATTTTCTTTTTTCTTATAGTGAATATAAAATTTATTACAATCTAAATTGAGAATTATATTATGCTGCTTCATAAATTATCTCTTATTCATAATTAAATGTTTCAATTAAGTTAAATTGTAATTAAAGAAATTCCTTAATCTCAGTTAAAATTCCCAAATAGTGTTTATAAAAAATAAACTAGACACACAAATTCACTATTTAAAGATAGAAAAACATTCATCTTCTCTTTTTCCACTCTATACGACCATTCTCTTAATGAGTTAAAATATATTTTTATTGAAGGTGCATGTACTATATTGAAATGCCTTCCAATATTTATTAATCATTATGCTTATGAATCATGATAATTTATAAATTGAAGCTCCAATTTTGAAGTATTTTTTCAAAATATTATTTTAATAAAGAATTATTTTCAAACTATCACTCTTTAAAAATTATTTCTCATATTATTATTTTTTGTTGTCACTACCACATGTGTTTCCATTTAAGCAAAAATTTATTAGTTGAAATTCATATTTCTTTTTCTTATTCAATAGAACAACCAGAATTTATTAACTAAAATTTATCAGAATTATGATTTAGTTCTTCTTCAATAAAGAGAGGGAGAGAGAATAAGAGATATGAGTGAGGCATTTGGGTCTCCACCTCCATTTTTTTTTTTTTTTTGGTTTATTAACAAGATAATAATCACATTATCTGAAGTATTTAATCTTGTTCAGCAGCAAACAATAAAATTTAACAAAAAGAACTTGAACAAAAGCTTATACATAAACCTAAAACAATACAATGAATTTTGGGCAAAAAAATTTACCAATAAAACTTAGAGATAAATACATGAAATAAGAGTAAAACATCAACCAAAAAAATAAGTCTTAAAAAACATATCACATAGTGAAAAAAACAGCACACGTTGCTTGGCTTAATAAAAAAAATATTGAACAATAAAAACTAACATCTCAACAAATTATTTTAGTAACTATATAAATTCAACAAATGAAGCAAGGTCAAGAATCTTAAAAGATTAATTTGCAGTGTCAATGAAATTTTATTTTACAAACTTCTACTATAATTTTATGATATTCTAAAAGGTGGAGAAACAAAATTAATGGTTGGCTCTTACTTTGCCATTGTTGAGATGTGTAGATTAAAGATGAAAAAAATAGCTAAACTTATTTGGCACTTTCCAAATTTAGAAGATGGTGAAATTCCATAAACTACAAAAAATAAAAAAATAAAAGAAAAGAAAGAAAGAAAGAAAAAAGTTCCAACTAATAAACTTCTGGTAGGGCCTTTAAATAAGGAAAAATTATAAATTCCAACTAATATATTTTTACTCACATGAGAATAAATGTGGCAATATAAAAATAATATAGAAAATAGTTCTAAAAGAATGAGAATATGAAAATTATTCTTTATTAAAATAATATTTAGAAAAAACACTCTCGATTCTGTGACAAGTTAAAATATTTTATCTTCCACAACAGATGCCAATTGTTCCAACTTCTTTTTTTCTTTTTAATTTTTACACTTATTTGCACAATTTTGCCACTACAAAATAGTGAAGCTCTTTCATGACATTGCACCTCATTTATAACATAAATAAATAAATAAACAAATGGCTACAATAAATGCAAGATAGTGGCTGACAAATGCATGTTGGCCATTTTTCATATGAAATTTATTCATTATGTTTTATACCATTTACCAAATGCTAAGGCTGAAGCTTAATATTTTTCTTCTCTTTTTGAAATGTTTAGTTTTGAAAAGTTTGATTATAATTAGTTTGTTTAATACTAATATTTAAACAAAGATATCATAAGTAACTTTACACTTTATCAAGAACAACATTTTGCGTGTGATCGCTGAAGGATGCCTCATTTCAATTTGAATAAATTTAATGAATTGGTGAAATTGATTTCAAAGGAGTTAGGAAGATATGAGATGAAATATAATATGGGAAATTTTATCATTACTTCTCGTTTCAACTCTTTGTTCTTATAGTTTAATGTATTTTATTTATTTCAAGGAAGTGTAACACAGTTTTTTGAATAGTGAATGTTCACAAAAATTTCATATTTGCAAAAAAGGTTATATGACAAGAAAATATACGAAAAAATTGAGTAATAAATAAAAAAGGGCACAATATCTGAAAAATGTCTCGAAAAAGACTAATCTTCTTATTCTTCTCTTCAAAATATGATTTAAGGGAGCTTCAAGCTTGTTCTTAAAGTGAGTATAATGTTCTTCTTCGCAATTGTAATGTTTTGTCATGGCAGAAGTTCAGGATTTGAAACTTGAATTTTTTGATGTGCTATACCCTAGGATGCCTCCTTCCTACAGGCACAAGTTGGGGTTCTTGGCTAGAAGCTTAAACTTTTTTCCTTGGGTTTCACCACTATTTTGTATTTAAATGGGCATAACTTCAGGAACACATTTAAACATATATGGCCTAATTAATTCAATATAAAATAAAAATCTGAGTAGTTATTTTGAATTGATCCATTTTAGAAAGCTCAAGTTCATTATGGTCTTAATTTTCTAAATCAATAATCAATTTATATGAACTATTAATGGTAATTCTATCCCCCAAAAGAATTAGATGTCAACAGCTAGATAACCCCCTTCAAGGGTGAAAGAAAGACATGCTGAATGCAAAATTAGAGGCAGAATTGAAGCAACTACTTCTCGTTTGCCATTTTTGCGTAGCATTTTCTTTACTTTTGTCGGATGGCCTTCGAAGAGAAATAGACTACTGATCAATGACAAATTTTACCAATTATGTCATAGGTCTCTTGGGAATGCTTGAAAGCTCATCAGTCATCCCCATATTCATCTTTTTTGTATCTTTTTTTTCTTTTTTATAATTCATGATATGTGATATAGATGACAAAAAGCATTAGAACCAATTCAAATATTCAATGGCTCAATTTGCAACTTTATTTGCATTAAGTTACTGACAACGTACAATTTGTCCCCTTCTGATCATCATTCACTTTTTGAATCGGACACATACATGGCCACCAACCCAATCAGCCCATGATCAAATCCTTACAGCAGGAAAGCATTCCATGTTTCCATATATATATATATGCTCCAACTTGTTAACAGTGTTTTGAGTGCGCCACACACATAACATAAAATCAATCAGACTGATATTTCTTTTCTGGCAACAAGGAATTATATCAAAATTAATTTGTTCAAGCTTCCAAGAAGGCAGTATTACTCTGCTAGGAAATTCCAGGCTTCAACTTAAAACTACCGGTGATTCAAGGGAAAATCTTGTTGGAAATTGGTCTTCTAGACCAACCATTTAAGTGAGTTTAAAGTATTAATTTCTAAAGAATAGTTGATCGTCACCACGGTTAGATGACGATAATGTGATTAATTGGCCATAATCAATTTCAAGTAAATGAGAAATTAATGGTCAAAATAATGGGAGGAGTGAAACTCCATCCCACATTGTAAGATGAGTACAAAGTGGACTTGAACATATATCAAAAGTGTGGTGGGGGTACCACAAATGTTTGGAGGGGAGATAACCTAAATGGTAGTGGGTAAATCCAACCCGTGTGCCATTGCTCGCCTAACCAACTGGGCTAGGCTAGGTTTGGGTTTGTGTTTAGGTCAATTACATTGGGCCTTCAGTTCAATATTAACTTTTTGGACCAAATTCAATCTAAATTTCATGATTAAATTACCATTACTTTTGAAATCTACAAAATCTAGAAATACTAAATCAACAACCCCCAGTCACCAACAGATGAATTTGGACAACAACCTTCAAGCTGGTTGCATTGGAAAATTGCAACAACATTGGAAAATGGCTACTAGATTTCACCACCTTTCAACTAACTCATTTTGTTGTATCTTCGTAGATGATTGCCGATTTCTTTAGCACCAATGCAGGGCTAATGTGTCTTAAAGACAAAAACTCCACTCTTGCCTTAGCTATTTGATCACAGAAATTTGTACCACTAAACAACAATTTTAAGATGAATTAATAGTTTCTGTGATCATCACATCAAACTAGGCTACTATTCCTCCAATTACTACTACTGCTCCAATCACTACACTAGTTTCTACTCATGAAGAAAGAATAGCAAAATTCACTAGACTTAATTTTAAGAGATAGCAGCAGAAAATTCTATTATACCTAACAAATTTCTTGGTATTATTCTACATGCTTTTGCTATGTATTTCTATTATGAAGCAAAGATAAAGCACTAGAAGCATTCAAGTGCTATAAAACTGAGGTCGAAAATCAACTTAGTAGATAAATGAAAGCAATCTGAAGTGACAGAGGTGGTGAATATAGAGCATCGTTTGAATAATTCTACTCTACTTTTGGCATTATTCATCAAACAATAGCTCCTTACTCACCTCATTCAAATGGAATTGCTAAACACAAAAATCAAACTCTTAAAGAAATGATGAATGCCATGTTGATTAATTGTAGGTTACCTCAGAATATATAAGGGGGAAGTTATTCTTTTAGCTAACTACATCTTAAACAAAATACCCCACAAAGGGAAAAATGAAACCCCATATGAATCATGGAAAGGTCACAAACCTTCTTACAAATATGTGAAAGTCTGGGGGTGTTTGGCCAAAGTAGAAGTACCTAAGCCAAAATAGCTAAAAATAAGACCTAAGATAGCTTATTGCATTTTCATTGGATATGCAAAAAATAGTAGTGCTTATCAATTAATTAGCAATTCCTAATATAAATGAAGGAATTATCATTGAATCCAGGCATGTTGCATTCTTTGAAAACATCTTTCCTTATAAAGAGAATGAAGCATCAAGTTCTTAGAAAATAACTTTGGAATCAACAAGTGGTTTTCAAACTAATGAAGGACCAAGACAAAACAAAAAGGTCTGAAAGAAAAAAACTTTTGGCCCAGACTTTCTAATTTATATATGATAAAGTGAACCACACATAATAAGCAAAGCATTGTCAAGTCCAAAAACACCTCTCTAGAAAAAAACTACCAATAGTGAAATAGAGTCGATCACGCAGAATCACACGTAGGAGCTCATTGATCTCCCAACAGGTCACAAACTATTAAGCTACAAGGGGAATCTTCAAAGAAAATATAAAGTAGATGGCTCTATAGACAAATAAAAGGTTAGTTTGGTAGCAAAAGGGTTCAAACAAAAGGAAGGACTTGATTTCTTCAATACTTACTCATTAGTTACAAGAATCACATCCATCAGGGTGCTTATTGCAATAGTAGCCCGAAATAACCTTGAAATACATCAAATGTATGTAAAAATTACCCTCTTGAATGGTGAGTTAAATGAAAAAATCTATATGAAACAACCTAAAGGATTTATTATTCCCAAACAAGGAAAGAAAGTATACAGGCTTGTAAAGTCATTATATGACTCAAACAAGCTTTGAAGCAATGGCATGAAAAATTTGACAAAATAATGTTGTCAAATGACTTTAACATAAATGAGTGTGACAAATGTGTATATCTTAAAAGCACTCAAGGTGAATTTGTCATGGTTTGCTTGTATATTGACAACATGCTGATAATGGGTAGCAATCAAGATAGTATCTTGACTACCAAGAAAATGCTTATAAAGTATTTTGACATGATAGATATGGGCATAGTGGATATGTGGGTACAAGGTTGAGTTTTAACTCTTAATGATTCCCAAAGCTAGAATAATAGAGTATAGTAGGGTACTCTTTGTGGGAGAACACCTATATAAGTTTGAAGATGGCCCTCTTAACTATAAACACATATGAATCCAAGATCGTTGTCCATGGCGAAAATGGACACAACTAGAAAGAACTACAAAGCATAAAGATAGCTATTGAGTGAGTACTGTTATCCTAGTTTACACTAATGACTGAACAATTCAAAATATTACGTTCATTGATTAGTTATGTAAATTTGCTGGTGCTTCGCTAAGGAAGGTTCAAAGCCATAAGCTCTTATCCTGATTTAATAGTTGTTTG
Source organism: Jacaranda copaia (assembly GCA_014898725.1). NCBI lineage: Eukaryota > Viridiplantae > Streptophyta > Magnoliopsida > Lamiales > Bignoniaceae > Jacaranda > Jacaranda copaia. The sequence continues at coordinate 1,463,401 of JACGDI010005831.1, forward strand.
CTTGAACTCTTTTGTGTGTTTGCATATGCATATGCACCATTAGTCACATTAATTTTCATTCATGTGGGGGATTGTTGGAAATTAGCCTTCTTTGACCAATTATTTAAGTGGGCTTAAAGTGTTAATTTCTAAAAAATTGGTGATTGTTGTATACTACATCGCATGTAGATGATGATAATATGATTAATTAGCGAAAACCAATTTCAAGTGAATGAGAAATTAATGGCCAAAGTGAGCTACTTAATGATTGCCTAAGAATACTAAGAATGAGCTAAAGGAATGGGAAGAGTGAAACTCCATCCCACATTGTAAGATGAGTACAAGGTGGACTTGAATATATATCTCAAGTGTAGAGATAAGGGATGGGCCTCTTGAGGATACCACAAGTGTTTGATTGGGAGAGAACCTACATGGTAGTAGGTTTTGTCCAACCTACATGCACGGGCGCCACTGTTGTCACCACTGCTCGACCGTCTAGCTAGCTTAGCTAGGCATAGGCTTGGCTTGGCGTGGTTATGGGCTTGGGTTTGGTTTAGATTAAATTAAATTAACTTTTTGGACCAAATTCAATCTGAATTTTATTTGGCCCAATAGAAATTAAAAAAGCCTTTCAAACTTTAGCCAGCCAAGTTGATTAAATTTCCAATGTTTTGGAAATATGGAAAATCTGGAAATAATAAATTGCAACCTCCAATCACCAGAAAAAAATCTAGGCAATATTTGGATTTTATTTTGCCCAACAAAAATAACAAAAACCCTTCAAACTTTTGCTAGCCAAGATGATTAAATTTTCAACGTTTTAAAAAATTAGAAAATCTAGAAATAATAAATTAGCCACCTGCAGTCACCACCAAATGAATCTAGAAAGTAACCTTAAAATTGGCTACATTGGAAATATTGTAGCAACATTGAAAAATAGCTGCCAAATTTGACCACCTTTCAGCTAATTGATTAGCTCTATATATATTTAGTCCCAAGTTACATAATTTCAATAAGGTAAAATGCATATAACATTTTTGCATAATCTAGAGTCCAAAAGAAAGTTTCAATGCGCTTAAAGTTTAAGAGATCAGACAATTATAGTGCTATTACTATCTAAATTAGTCGTTGTATCATAGGAGCTAATCTATCTTAAAGTTAGAGAGCTCCACTCTTGCCTTGATTAGTTGATCACAGAAATTCATGCCACTAAAATAACAAATCTTCATACCTAACTCTACACATTCCTTTTTCTCACGTAGAGGTAGAGGTAGAGCTAGAGCTTAAGCCAACTGGTATCTTTCCAAAATTTGAACACTAATCCATAAGATGATCTTTTTTGTGTGAGAGTCTAATTTTTCAGAGCCACAAGGAAATTCTGAGTTATATAGCTTTTATCTAGTTGATACATTTAATTTCCTATAAGAATTTTGGGATGTGTCAATAACCTTGGATAGTGGAGACAAATAAAAAATTTCCTTATCCAAAATCTTTTAAGAGAGCAAGGAATGTATCTGAAATTCCAACAAATTTCACGTATGAAGGAAATTTCCTAATTTCTTCTTTGGTTTTTCATCTCCAAGCAATGTTTCAATCAATGATTGAATCTCCATCTTTATGATTGTCTTTATTCCTAAATTCCATCAAAGAAAGAGAATATTTCCCAAAATTTTCTTACATCAACATCGATATAAGAATGATATAACATTATGTTGGTGTATGGAGCATTTTAATATTAAAATTGTAACTCATGCCCAACATGCCCTTTCATATTACCTTTATTAATGATGAGAAAAATGGTGACTTCATAGTGAATGAGAGTGGAGAAGTAAAGAGCCTCCTTATTTTTCTTCCTTCAACTCACCATTGCAACTACAAACCAATTACATGTGTTCCTAATACCACTAATACATCAATTTATGTGTCAGTCTTTATATTCTTATATGTAATACCTAATTTTATTACTCACTAATTTTCATTTATGTTACGAAAATCCTCCATACCTATAGATATTTGTCATTTCTTCATGTGGTTAGTTGCATAAGAAGTTCTTACAACTGATGTACAGTAACACAAAAAAGAGAGAGTTACACTAGTTGAAAAAAAGGTACTCTTTGTGGTAGATCTTAAAAATATAGGAATTTTGAATTATACGACTTTGTCAGACTATTATATTCTAAAGTGGACAAGTTAAGAGCATTATTGCAAGACTAGTGCCAACTTTGTGCTACAGTGGGTTTGAATCAACCATATAGAAAGGTATAGTATATATATTTCTTCACTTATGTTTTTTACCATTGAAACTATTTTGCATGCACCTTAATTCGCAAATTATCCCAAAAGTATTCCCATATTAATTAATAAAGAATTAATAAAACATTATGGGGTCAAAAAAATATTCTCTCTCTCTCTCTCTCTCTCTCTCTCTCTCTCTCACACACACACACACACACACATATTATGCCAATGTCGGATGTATAATACGATGTTTTGAATATTTTTTCACACTTTACAAGATAGCATTAAAATCATAATGAAAAATGTAAAAACATATTATAACTTGGAAATAAGTTTCTATGAGAAACTCATTTTATGCCTATTTGAAACTCTTTTCATTCTCCCCAAAATGATTTTAAAAAATCAAATAACAAAAAAATAAAAAAATAATTTGACTTTTTTTTTTACTTTAACAAAATAAATCTCAAACTTGAATTTAATATTTTTTCTTGAATTATTTATATACTTCCTCTATATTTTAACCATATTATCAAAATACAAATATTTACATACAGCAAAAAAATTCATCCAAAAATTTTACACTTCAAATTACAATTTTACTTTTTCTTTAAGTATAAAATAATGATGTTTTATTCAATCAAATAAATAGATGAGAACAAAATAAAAGCATGTACAAAAAATTTATTTTCACATAAAATAATATTGAGATGGGTGGATATGTATAACTTTTGTACAACATAACATTTTTTAATACTATCATAGATCAAAGCTTTCTACAAGCCTTTTGAGTTCATATAAGCTCCAAGTTCCTTAATTTGAAGAGCTCCCAAACCCTCCCTACTCTTGTTCTATTAGACCCAAACACTTCTTACTCGCCTCATTGAGCAGCTGCACATCTTAGACTTTGGAACATAATTTGGCCAAAAGAGAAATAGAACCAATAAGAAAAGTGCTTGTAAAGAGTCGATTATTTAAATTGTGTGTTCTAAACTCCTAGTGAGAGGGCTATTTTACACGTCTGTTTTCCAAGGACTTAATCTAACTAAGAGTATATGGATAATGATTCCTTAACAAAGAAAGAATTATCATAGTACTTCCTACAAAAAGAAAACTTTTAATCTAACAAGCATGTTCATTCAGATGTGTATATATCTCCATATAGAAAAAGAGATATAATCCAACAAGAACTTGTAATTCTATCTAAAAGTTGATAAGATTCAACATGGATATTTATTAGATCAATAGTCAAAAATCTAATTAAAATTTGTAAAAATTCCCTACATTAGTAATAAATGGAGACAACTTTGTGTGATGGCGATTCAAGATGATGACATTAGGAAAGTAGAAGAAGGAGAAAGAAGAGGAGTAAACAAGAAAAAAGAAAAGGGTAACAAATGAAGAAAACAATCAATTCTCATCCTTATGCGTCCTATGACCATTGGACATTATTTCACAATCATGAGATAAGTGACCAGCATAGGCAATGGGAAATATATCAATATTTTTATGGATATAAGATTTATTTATATGAAAAAAGATTGAGATGTAAGTTGGAGGAGATTACACCAACTTTTAGTAATTGTAGCACATATAAATAGAAGTTATAACTCTTATGTATGTAAAGGCTTTACATAGAGGATGCAAGGCACTTAACCTAATGGAAAGAGATATACAAAGTTTCATTCTTCTCTCCCGAAAAGTTGACTCTATTTGATATGCAAGTCAACAATGATCTCAACCCTGTGGATGGGTATAAGCATCAAAAATTCCCATTTTGACCTTAAGTTGGTCAAGTAGACTCGACCATTTATAAGAATTGATCTCTAACCCATAGGGTAGACTTGAAGACCTACTTGTGCCACACTGAGACTAAAGGTTAGAGCCCGACTTTGGGATACTGCATTAAATGTCGAACTAGGCTGACATAAGGCAAGATCCACCATATTTAATGCTATTTCCCGAGAGAGCCTCCACATTAAATTTGGTAACACGCATAGCGCCTTCTGCCACCTTCAGGTACTATTTACTAAGAGTATGTCAGGCCAGTCAAGAATGTGAAAAGACCATGTTTTCCCTTTCGACAAAGACATGAGCATTGTTTACAGTTCGATTAGAAGACCTCCACCTTGAAACTTATAAATATTTGGATCAAACTCTAGTCTTAGATACGCAACTTTTACCCACATTTACATTTGTTCAACTTGATACTAACTTAAGTATTGGATGGCCTTAGCCGAGGGCATCCCAGCTAGTCTAATGTTTACTTTGTATTGCATTGCAGATCAATCTATCCAACTTAAAGCATTCGACCTTACTCATTGCCTCTTTTCATAAATTCGAACCTATTTACCAAAATCGACATCATCACTATTTTTCATAGAATTTCTCTACTAAATTTTTACAAAGCATCACCATTACTCCATGAATTTAATATGTGCAAGTCATAAGTTGATAGCATGATAGCCACACACAGTTGTGACCAAAAGATATATTTAATATAAATTTGATTAAAGAAAACACACAATTGTGACTAGAAGTTATATTTAATATAAGTTGATTAAAACAAAGCTTATTGATGAACTTAATTAGGTATACATAGATTGCTAAATTTTTTTTTACACATAAAGATACTTGATTCATATTATATATTTATGAGATTGATTTTCCAACAGATAAAAATGGAATAGATTTTAGAAATATTTATGTTAGTTCTTCTTCTCATTTTCACTTTTTTTTGTTAATCACTTTTTATATCGTGTCTTACATCAACTCACCATCCATGTTCATGCTATTGAGCATCTATGCAAATATGCCAAATGACTTGTCTTCACCACTATGTTGATTACTACAATAGTGACCTACCCTAATATAGCTTCATGAAAGATTTATTTTTCACAGTTCATTGTTGTGTCATTTATGAACTTTTTTTTTTGACATTTTACTATTACTATATGCAAATTTTACAGCTTATTAGTATGTCATTTTTTTTAAATATCATGACTTTCTAATATGTTATTTAATAATTTTTATGATATTTTAACAAGTATTTAATACATTTTTTATTGTATTTTATTACTATCACAAAAAAGATAAAGTAGTAACATTCATACCTTTAGCTACATTTTGGTAAATGACATTTTTAAAAAATCTAATTATATGTAAAAATAGCATTATAATACTTGGCATTTTGAATGAATTTGATTCACAATTTTAGTACTTTAAAATGATAATATGCCAACATTCTAATAGAATATTATTCTTGTCATAAGGGTAATTTCTAGCTAAGAATGTATCTAAATCTACCCATTGTGTGGTTCAATTGTGCACCAATTAATCAACCTTTCCTTAACACTCTCATTTTTCTTTATTTTAGCATAGTAGTAAGTTAGGTACACTTAACATGCCAACCTTATATATGATCAAGGAATCATGTCATTTTTGTGATGTTTAGGGCAGATACTAAAAATTTCATATAACGGTTATAGTTGACGTCCTTAGTTACTTAGGATGAATGAACTAATTAAATCCTAACTAGTGGGAATTAATTTTTTGCATTGACCAATCACCTATAATCGCTCTTCACAATGCCATTCATGATGCTTGATGAAACATGAAAATGGAGTTAAAGCCCTTACTGATAGTTAGCAAAGTTTCAAGCTGTTTTCTCTAAAACACAGTGTATAGAGCTATCAATTCTCTAATGCTCTCAAAATTTTGTGAATTCTTGTGAATAATTTTTCATGCCCAGTTTCTTTTAGAGGCTTTGTATTTATAATTATTGTTTTATTGGCTTCAATCCATTAAGGGTTTTATGTTCTTCTTAGTAGACTTAGTCAATTGGCTTCTTAGCCTTTTTGTTCAATTAATTTATTTGTTAATGGGCTTTTTTGGTCTTTCATATTTTTTTTCCTTGTGGACTATACTAGTTATATCATCAAGTTCCCTATTTTTATTTTAAAAAACTATTTTCATGTTGAAAATTGAAAATAATATAAAGTTGTACAATAATTATTATCTTACCATAATTTATTAAAGGTTATTAAGTAATTAATTTTTGTCAATTATGTTTAGGAGGGGAAAGTGGAACCTAACTCAAGTTAGGATCCGAGTCGAATCAGACTTCATAAGAGATAAAGGGTAGGGGTGAGAGTGCCTTCATTAAAGGATCGCTGATTGCTTTATGGCAGCCAACATGGTGCTTTTAGGTGTCCATAGAGCACTACATTGGGCACATATTGGCATGCATCAAATGCCTACTAGGCGCCAATAGTTTTTTTTGGTGCCCAAATTAGGCAACTGACACTTACTCCTATGTAGGGCTATCCAACTATTTTTGGAGTTTTAGGTTTTGTCAAAATATTTTTAGGCATTAGTTCTTTTGGAAAATGTGGCTTTTCATAATCTCGATGAAAATGATCAATTGAGTGCCAGGAAATGGTGAAAACAACATAACTTTATGAGAGAACTTAGAAAAATTTCTCAAGACTAAGTTTTCTATTTTGAAAAAGAGTGAGAATGTTTATCAAGAGTTTGTGCTTCATGTTTAACTTAGAGAATTTAATTTATGTGCTTCATGCTTGGGAGATCCTTTGAGATTCTCAATAAGGAATGTGATCTTATTAATTACTCTAATTTTCTTTAGAGAGTGCTTCTTCAATAGTCTTATAAGTAAACTTTGCTGAGTCTTTGGTTCATGAGGGTATTTTTTATGTTCGCATGGAGAAAGTTCTCTCCTAAAGAGTTATATTTTGTGTTTAATTTATTTCATGTAAAGATCAAACATAAGAATTCATAGTAGTTGCTCCTCGAGGTCAATCTTCTATAAGCTTGGGCTATTGGGTGCCTACTAGGCATCTAAGCTGTAGGCTTCATTAAATGTTTACTATGTTCGTATTTTTAGGGGTTGATGTCATTCAAGTGCTGACTAGCAACACATGTAATTAACCCTCCTGAGTAAGTATCGACGATGCTTAATGCTTCAAGAGTTATTCAGAACATTTAGTACAAATTTGCATCTATGCAAGTAACCCAAAGAATTTCTTTATATAGGGCTACCTTACATTTGTTTATAGGAAAACTAGTTACTCAGCTTATTTTTTAGTTTTATTTTTCTCTCATAAGGGCAAGTGCTGGTTGAATATCTTTTTGGCATTCCAACATTGTTGAGATTCATTCCTTTCCTCATGTGAGAAAGTCTTCTAATCAACTTCATATGTACACTTAGTCAATTATTGAATTTAAGTGTGTAAACATTTTTTATGTTTGATTGTCGCATGGGAAAGATACATGTGTGGTGTGTTGAACCCTTTTTTATTGCATTTTATTATGAGCCCCCCTAGAGGGGCTTTATCATAGTAGCAAAAAATGGCGTATAAAGGCAAATGTGAGCTCTGCTGGGAAGGCATTTTATGATAAGACTTAGTCATTTAGATCAAATTCAATTAAATGCCTAGCAAGTGAAACCTAATCACAATACTTAGTTGTTCAAATTGAAATCAATTGTGTGCCTCTCTAATGAGGTTTTATCATGAAAATCAAGTAATAAGATAGCATATCACTACGAGCTTTATTTTGACATCTCATTATTACCATCAAGTGCTATAGCAAAGTTCAAATGCGAGCCTGATTCGTGAGGACCTATTGCCAAACTTTAAGCATTGTAATGAATTATGGAATATTAACCATATGCCTTCATAGGGGTTTGACAATTGATCTTAATGGTGCAATCACCTACCTCTTAGAAGGCCTTAGTATCAACCATATACTTATAAAGGAGCCATATATTGGGTTTATGGTAGATTAATTCAATTTTTTAAGTAATTCATTTATCATTATTAGGATGCCATCACTTACTAGAGGGTTTTCCATGAGCTTACATGCAGTAGCCACACACTTTCAAAAAAGCCAAATAGTAAGTTTATGCTAAATTAAATCAAATATAGGTGTAACGCATCCAAAGGTGTGAAGGTATTGCCACTTACCTCTGAGGGGGACTTACAGTATGTTTATGTACAGTTACCACATAACACTTGAGAGATCATATAGTGAGTTTATGCCAAAGAGACTTAAAGGTGTTGCCACTCACCTATAGGCATGATGCTAAGGAAGATTTTTTATTAACTTTTGCATAGGTACTACATACCATTAGAGGGATCGTATAATAGGTATATGCTAAAAAGAATCACAATATTGTTACTTACCTTCAAGGACGGTGGTGGGGAAGATTTACAATAAGCTTACACATGGCTACCATAGACCTTGGAGAGATAATAGAGTAGGTTTACACCAAAAAGAATCAAATGTCTTGCCAGTTACCTCTAGGGGATGTTTCCAAGTTTACTCTAAAAAGTATCAAGTGTGCTACTGCTTACATCTAGAGATGGTTCCGAAGAGGATTTATGCAATTACCACGTACCCCTGAAGGGATTATCTAGTAGGTTTATTCTAAAAGGAATTAGTTAAAGGTGTTGTTACTAACCTTTGAGAAAGATTGATAGTGAGTTTATGCTTGGCTATCACATGTCATCTAAGGAGCTTTATAGTGGGCTTATGCTAAAAAACTAGAGTATGCTTCAGAGAGCTTCATTGTGTTAGGTGTTGCCCTACATAAGTTAAGAACAATGTAAGTAATATTCACAATTATGGAAAACATCAAGCAAATTTCATAGAAAGAGAAGAGTAATAATAAAATCTTCACTATACATCCTTAAGGACACTTTAATACTAAAACATTATGTAAGTATTAGACAGTATAAAATTATTACTAAAGACCAAAATTCTATTAAACTGAGTAATATGAGTGAACAAGTTGAGGAAGTCTAACCTTCATGCATTGAACTTTCTCAACTTGTGGATATTCCAAGTTCTGGGCACTTCTCTTCTTTTCATTTTCAATAGTTTGTATGGACTTAGGTTGACAATCTCCATTATCTTGTAATGACCTTTCTATGTGGCGTCCAACTTGCAATGGTCTTAAAGCTTTTACCTTCTTCATTACCAGACCATCCACTTGGAAATCTCTAGGCTATACTCTAGCATTGTATGCCTTCACCATTCTTATCTTGTACATCTCCATGTGGATACTTCCTTTCTCTCAGAAAGTAGGTCGAGCTTGGCTCTCAACTCTCATGAATTTTAGGTAGTGTCATAGGTTTTTATCCTCCAATTGATTTCTCCAGCTTCAATTGGGTTGACTGCTTATGTTCCATACACTAATTGAATGGTAATTCTTTGGGGATATTTCAGATCTAATAGCCCATAACATGGAAAGAAATTCATCCACCTATGTTTTTTTGGCATCTTCAAGTCATATCTTGAGGTACTGAAGGATGGTCCAATTCATGACCTTAGCCTGCTTATTAGCTTATAAGTTGGTAACAGATGTAAAGAGCTATTTAACAGAGAGTTCATGACACCACTCTTTGAGTTTTGCTCTAGTGAATTGAGTTTCATTGTGATATCAATGATATGGGGATTCCAAATCTACAAGAAAATCCCTCCAAAGTAATCTTATCACCTTTTTTTAGGTATTCATGCTAGTAGTTCTACTTCTACCCATTTGAAAAATTAATCAATACCTACAATGAGAAATTTTCTTTGGCTAGTAACATGGGGGAAAGGTCCTATAATGTCCATCTCATATTATGCAAAAAGATAGGGTTTGTCAATTGGATGCGAAAGACTACTGGGTTGGTGATTTAATAAGGCTTGTTCTTGATAAGGTTTACAGCTTCTCACAAACGCTTAGACATCTTTAAGCACGGTCACCTAAAATTATCCTAGTAAAAGAGTTTTTGATGCTAGAGATCTTACTTAAGAATAGTTTTTGCAAATGCTTTCATATACCTATCCCAACATTTACTCTGCCTTCTTGGGTGGCATACATTTCAAGTATAGCTATGAGAAGCCCCATATGTATAAGTCCTTGTCCAACAACGTAAATTGGGTAGCTCATATCTTCACTTGTCGAACCTCTTTTGGTTACTTAGGAGATCACTATTCTATAAATATTTTACAATGGGTTGTATCTATGTAGTAGTACCATTCTCTATACCTATCACATTTGGGAGTGGATAGGTTATACCTTTAGGAATTTCTTAGTCTGAGGTATCCACAATCAAGAAGGTAATTTGACAACTCTTCAAGGCCATCAATGCATTGCCATCTTAGCCACCTAGTTAGTGTTTATATTTTCTTTGCGTAGAATCTACTAAGGGTAAAGTACTCAAAAAGCCAACTAATTCCTTATAGTTATACAAAGTATTTCCTCATGCTAAATTCTTCGACCTACAATTCCTAATAATTTGGTTTACCTTTAGTTAAGAGTTTTTGTAAGCTTGCAAACATTGCACTTTAACTGGGAGATTAACTTTATTCCAGTTATTAGTGCCGTGTATCTAGCTTTATTATTAGAGCCCACGAAAGTAAACCTCCCTGCAAACTCAAGTTTTTCTTCTTAAGAGCTCCTAAAGACTATTCCTACTCTGCAGCTTGGCCTAGTAAAGGTGCTATCCATATAAAAGGTCTAGGTTGAAAGGGAGCTTCCAACATCATCTCCTATATCTTGCAACAAGAAATCGAACAAAACTTGTGCCGTGATGGTAGATTGAGGACAATACTTGATGCTGTATTGACTTAGCTACATTATCCATTTAATTGCCCTTCCAAAAGCCTCCAAACTATGAAGTATCTTCTTCAATGGGTAATTGGTGAGCACCACGATTTGGTGACCTTGAAAGTGAATGTAGAGATTCCATGCAGTGGTTACAATTAACTTCTTAATAGGAGAGTACCTCACTTCAAGGCCCTGTAAGATGTGGCTGATGTAATACACTAGTTGGTGTTCTCTTTCTTGCTCTCGTACTAGGGCAACACAAACTACAACTTTGGTGGCGACTAAATTTAATTTTAGTATTTCAGTTGTCCTTAGCCTTCTCAAGAGTAGGTGATGTCAAATATTCCTTCAATTGTTGGAAGATTGCACTCTTCAGTTGAAACAAAGTTCTTGGGCCCTCTAAAGAACTTGAAGAAGATTAGTCCTATCTTTGAGGAACTGGAGGTAAAGTAATTCAAACTGGTTAGGTGTCACCACATAAATTACAGTTTTAGTAACAAAAATTTCATTACATTAATGCTTAAATTCATTACCTTAGGTAATTAATAAGGGGATAAGTTAATTTACAATCGTTAACAATATAAGGGGATAAGTTGTTTTACAGTCATATTGAGGCGATATATAGGGGTAGGCCATTTTACGATTGTATTGTTTATACAAAGTTGAGGCGATATAAGGAGGTAGGCTATTTTATAGTCATATCATTTATACAAAATTGGGAGACACAAGGGGAAAGGTTGTTACACGGTTGTACAAGTGAAATATGCTCATATAATTGATTTTATAAAATGTTCTTGTCTAGCCTATTTTATAAAACTGATCAAAATACTGGATTTTGAACTTGAGATTTTCGTGGGATAATGTGTGTACTAGGTTTATTTTTTCAAAACTAGTAGTGTCTTCAAGTTTTGAAATCTTCTATGACATGTATAAAATGTGAAATGACTCTTTGTCGGTATGGGACGATATTGAGCTAACTCATAAAGTGTTGTAGAAAAAATACCCATATTTGGATTCAGTTCATCAATCCCATAAACTCTTTCAAATCTCCAATACCTAACTATCATGACTTGTGTTTTAGTTATCTGAATTTAGAATAAATGTTCTTCTAACATTTGTGTATTGTATTCCATTTTATTTTGATCCTTCCTATACATGCAAAGCTTGCCTCACTAAGTTATTCAAACTCATCCTCCTACATTTTGATTTCTTTCAAACAAGTATAGATAGTGACCAAGGTCCTCAGGTGTGAATGCATTTTGTAAAATACTAGACTTTTGATTGTATATATAGAACTCCATGTATGTTAAGTTAGTTTGAGATGTTGTGATATGCCAAGAATGTTCATGAAGGCATGAGATTGTAAATGTAATGTAATTGGATGTTCTGCCCAAAGCGTGCTAAGTTAAAGTATTGCACATTTCTTAAAGGATTTGAGGAGAAATTTTCTAGGCCTATTACTTGCTACGAGTATAATACTAAGATTGAATTGGTTACACCTTAGCTTCGATGCCAGCTTGAGAGAGGATGCTACAATGATTATCATAGCACGTGTTGGAATGATTGGGAATGTGAAAACCTATATTCCACCATTTATATTGTCATTCCTATTAGTATAAAGCACTGGCAGATGAGGCAAATGAATCACAACGGCACTTTTCTCCTACACCATTGAATTTCTCATCACTAAATTTTATTTTCTTTTGAAGCAAAAGAATAAAATTCCTCTTTAAATTTTTTCTTATTTTCTGATGTGAAATTTTCAAAAAAATATTTTTTAAATGGATCCCATTTGGGTAAATCAAATTCTTTCCTAATAAGTTGCTTGGCAGGAGATCCAAGTTTCAAATCAATATTTTGTGTTAAATCCATTAAACAAAATAATTCATTTCAAATTTGGTTTTTTTCGATTATGGAGTATTATATATATTTTTAAGAATATTATCTTTTGGAATTCTTAATTCATTTACTTTATTTTGTTGGTCTTCAGATTCATTTGGAGAAATTTCTGTAATTTGTGAATTAGAAGTTCCAGAAGTGAGATCAAATCATCAAAAGGTGAAATATGAGAATATAAAGATGTATTTGAATGAGATCTAGATATTTAGATTTGGAAAAAAATTATATTAGTCTTTTGTTTTCTTCAAACTGTATTTGCATAGTACCATAAAGGCTTTGTATTACATTTGTAACATTTGGATTTATTATAGGTTGTAGAGGAATAGTTCTCTCTATTATCCAATTTTTTGGAAAGATTACTTCATCCCATTTTGTAGGTCTTCTTGTAGTAATATGAGATTTACTAAAATTAGTTTCTATTAAAATTATTTCATTATTAGGTTTATTAAATTTTTTATGCAGTGGATTTAGTATATGAAGTGGTTTAAATTAAATTTCACAATAGATACATAATACTTATGTTTGAGGAATATAAGTATAACCATGTTTTTTAACATTTAGATTAAGAGCATCAAGTATTTTAACATCAGTTAAAAATAATTGTAAATTAGACTAAACATCAAAATAAGTAGGGCCATGAGCTAGACTGGATTGTATTATACCCATTAAAGATCTTTTCCAATTGAGATTACAAGCATCTCATAATGTAGCTATATAACTTTCAAGTAGATTTTCTAAAGTTAAAGGTTTAAATGCAATTTGCACAAGACCAATATGAATAAATCTATAATTTTCTTTATAGTGATTTATATCTAATTTATTTAATAATTTTATGATTTTTTCATCACCATCTAATATAATAGATTATTCAGTAGTTTTTACTATTTGTTTTAAGCCAAGTTTTTCAAAAGTACTGAATCGATATATAACCTTAGGTTCAACTCCAGGGATTGTTCATTTATTAAGCAAATCAATATTGTGATGAATATTATATTCTTCACTAATACTATTTTTAATAGTATCTTTTTCCTTTATTATATTTATAAGTATATATCTATGTTGGATTTCCATAAACCTACACATTTCTCAATCACCAGGGCTCTGATACCATTTGGAATAGGATCAAGAAGTGCCTTAAATTCAAGGACAAAGACAAGGGCTAGAACTAGCCATATAGACGGTGTTTTACTCATAATCATAAAGTGTCATGCTTAATTAAGAATTTAATTATGCCACAATAAGGCCCTAAATGCCTTCCTTGGCAACAGGTGGCAAAATAAAGGCACAAACCAAAATTTATAATTAAACTGCCTATTTAAATTCTGAAACCTTCTTAACCTCCTATCTTTTCAGACATTTCTAGACACTTATCCTTATAATATGAGAATCATTATGCCTAATTAGTGCAAAGGACTACATAGCCCAGCACAAAATTAAATTAGCCTATCATACAAACTAATTAATTAATAAAAAGTTGAAATATTACTTTAATGTAGAAAATTAAAAATACTTGGAAAACTTTGAAGATTTCAAAACTTCAAAACTTTGATATATTACAAAGAAGAAAATTTGTAGAGAATATTTGTAAGTAAGGCTAAAGAGGCACTAGGGTTTTTGCCCTAAACTAATGGAGAAGCGCTCTATTTATAAACTTTTGGGCTAGGCATAACAAAAAGATGAAAGGAAATTTTGTGAAATTTTTGCATCCGAATAGTACTATTACAAAAGTGATTTTATAAAAGTGTACAATAAATTATAGCTGGCAAGTCATTCTTGTCGGTTGGTGGATTCTTCAAATTTCTTCTTGATATTATCTTTAAGAGTTTCCTTCATTCAAGAATATCTTCAATTGATGGTTCCTCATCCTCATAAGGATCTTATGATTCCTCAACAAGATAATTATATTGGTTTTCTCCCTTTCAAGAGGTTGCCATTGATGAGCCTAACTTATTATCCATCTTAACATCAAGATTTTTATTAAATCTTTCTTCATTTCTTCAATATATGATTCTACCATTTCTTCTTTGGAGATTACTCCCTTCTTCATCTATATTTTTCTTATAATATGTTGAAAAGGGCTAGGAAATTCCTTTTGTATTGTCTTTATCAGTTCTTGATACTCTGAAATTTTTTCTTAGATTTGATCCAATGCTTCTTGTTCATAATAAACTCTTGTCTCTTTTTCTTATGGAAGCATTTTGTTCCAAAATTTTGTGAAGAAAATCCTTCTCAAGCAAGGGATATGTTGTTGAGTATAATCAACTTTAGGAGTCCACTTCCAAATCCATAGAATAAAGAATTCAATGAAGAGGTACAAAGGAGTCATTCCCTCAATCCACTTATTTTGACATTCTAACTTAGTAAGCTTTGGTGAACAATTCACCCATTCTGCATAGTAACCTTTAAAAGGTTTTGAAAGAATTTTTATTGATGGACCATAATTAATCCACCATCCATGAAACCAATTTGGAAGTTCTTGTTTATAAATTTCTGAGCAAACCTAATAAACCAAGAATGTTTTCTTTTTGAATTTTCATATAATAGGGCATTATTAAATGCCTCAATGTAATCCCAATAATTGACTTTAATTGGAGCTTTTAATTTCTTATGAAAATATTCCTTTTCTCTAAGGGCACTAATTCCCCATTCTTCAAAGGATATAATCTTTTTTATTATAATTTTGCTGAAATTATAAATGGATCGACTATTAGTCAAATATAAATGAATTATGTCATAGGATCCTATATTTATGAGTATATTCTCATAATGCATTCTTTGTTTTTATGATCCTACAGCATATGATGTTGTATCAAGGTAACTTTGCATTAAGGTCCATTGTTTATTTTGCCATTGTAAATCTTTGTTTTCCAAAAGTAGTGTTACTTCTTTGGATAAACTTTTCTCATAATGGGGAGAATCATCATTTTCTTCCTCATTAATAGTATTAGCATTTGAGGTATTACCTTCTTGTTGATCATTTTGTTTCTTGTATTTAAGAAATTCCTTATATAAAGGATCATTTGGGGAATTTCTTGATGTAAACTGTTCTTCCTCTTTCTCCTCTATTAGAGGGGAAGTTTTAATCCCTTCATCGTGATATCATTCCTGTAAATACTCATGAGTAAGAAAGTCAGGCAAATTATTATCTAAACCCTTTTTGTAATAAATAGTAAAATCGAATGGAGCTAAGTGAGCTTGCCATCTTGCAAATATTTTTTTAAAAATATCATGTTTAAAATCTTTATTAAACATATATTTTGCAGATAGGCAATCTGTTTTTACAGTAAATGTTTGGTTATATAAATCATTTTGGAATTTCAAAACACATTTTTCTTTTGCAATAGTTGCAAATTGTTTTTGACTATTATTCCATTTTCTTGAATGAAATCTAATAAGATATTCTTATTTAGTATTTGGATGTTTCTATTTTAAAATACCTCCATAACCAATATCAGATGCATTAGTTTTGATAATTTTTTCTAAATTTGGGTTAGCAAACATAGGATACCTCTGTAACCAAAAATTTCAGTATGTTGTTTAGACCAAGGTTTGGGAATCTTTTTTAATCTATCATGTAGGAATGCAGTGTCTTCCACAAGATTTTTCTGATAAAGAAAAAATATAATTAAGACTTCCTAGAAATCTTTGTAATTGGGTCTTATCTATAATTTATCAGGGAATTTAGAAAAAAACTCTATACTTCTATTTATAGAAATAATTTTTTCTTTTTCTATATTATGACCAAGAAATCTAACTTTTGTTTGGAAAAGATTCATCTATGGTGTAGATGTTTTGAATAATAATTTTCTTGAAAATATCAAGATGATTAAAATATTTTATAGTTTTAGAGAAAATTAAAATATCATCAATATAAACTATTATAAATTCTTTATATGGAATTAATATATTATTCATAATTTTCTAAAATTCTAAAAGAGCATTCTTCAAACTAAATGGCATAACATTCCATTCAAATTGTCCTATTAGAACATTAAAAGCAGTTTTATATCTATCTTCCTCAACAATTTGAATTTGCCAGTATCTTGATTTTAAATCAAAATTTGAAAATATAACAGCTTCGTATAGTCTATCAAGTAAATATTTTTTACTAGGAAAAGGATATCTAATCCATTTTAAAACTTTACTAAGAGGTTTATAATTAATAACAAGGTGATGTATTCCTCTTTCTTGTTCAACATGTTTATTAACATAAAAAGTAGTACAAGACCAAGGAGATTTAGAAGGTTTTATTAAGCTTTTTCGTAAAGAGAAGCAATTTCTTTTTCACATAATTCTAAATATTCAGAATTCATTTAACTTGGTCTAGCTTTAGTAGGAATTTTCTTTTCATCAAAGTTATCTTCATATGGAAGATTAGCAGTATGTTTGTTTCTATTCCAAAAAGTATTTGAATAATCACTATAAATTTCTAAAGAAAATTGGCGATTTATTAATTTGATTTTACCCTGTAATTTAGAATTTTGAAAATTTTCTTCAATAGTTAAAATATTAATTTCTTCTTTAAGAAAATTTATTTGATGATTTTTTGCTATTAACAAATCATGAATTTGATAAAAAAAACTCAAGTAAAAGGTTCAATTATAAATTGTAAATTTATTTCTTTTTCTTCAAAAGTTCCTATAAAAACCATTTTCATTAGTATTTTTAATAGGAAATATTTTTTTTTAAATATGGAGTACCGAGTATGACTTGGTTTGTAATATTTTTTACAAATAAAAAGTTTGTAGGAATACAAGTATTATTTTTATAAATATAAGCTTTTGGTAGTTTATATTGAATATCTAATTTCTGACCATTAGCATAACTAAGAGAATGCGTAGTTTGTTAAAAATACTAGGTACGAATAATTCCTTCCTGAATGCAATTTAAATCTGCTTCACTATTAATTAAATCGGTTAATTCTTTTTGAAATCGATTGTCTATAAGTAAAGTTATTTTTATAAACCACTTTTGAGATGTAATCATTTCAAGAGTATGAAGGAAGTTATCATTATTAGGAAATCTTATGATTTCCTCAGAACTTTTATCATGAAAAAGCCATAATTTTACTATTTTTTTTCAAAAATAGAAATTCTTTCATCATGAAATTTATTTTCTTATTTAAGATTATGAATTTCATTTTTTAGATTATTAATTTCAATACTCAAATTTGGACTATAGTAGGAGTTTCAATTTTTTGTCTGTTTTAAAAGTATTTGAACCTCAGTTATAGTATAAGGTTAAGGAGAAATATAAAGTTTCTAGATTTTTATCATAATTGCTAGAAGAAGTACTAGGAGGTTAAGAAGGTTTCAAAATCTAAACAGGCAGTTTAATTATGAATTTTAGTTTGTGCCTTTATTTTGCTCATTGTTGCCAAGGAAGGCATTCAGGGCTATGTTGTAGCATAACTAAGTTTATAATTAAACTTGATAGTTTATGATTTTAAGTAAAACATTGCCTATATGACTGATTCTATCACTTATTCTTCTCTTTGAATTTTAGGCACTTCCCAATCCTATTCCAAATTGTATTGGAGCTAAGGTGCTTGAGAAGTGTAAAGGTTTATGGAAGTTTAACACAGATTTATCCTTATGAATATAATAAAGGGAAAAGATATGATTAAAAACAGTACTAGAGAAGAATATGACATTCCTCACAATATTGATTTGTACAATAAATGGATAATTCCTAGAGTTGAACCTAAGGTTATA
Organism: Jacaranda copaia; assembly: GCA_014898725.1. Taxonomy (NCBI): domain Eukaryota; kingdom Viridiplantae; phylum Streptophyta; class Magnoliopsida; order Lamiales; family Bignoniaceae; genus Jacaranda; species Jacaranda copaia. The sequence continues at coordinate 1,481,845 of JACGDI010005831.1, forward strand.
TACGAATTAGGTACTTTTAAAAAACTTGGCTTAAAACAAGAAGTAAAAACTACTAGAGAATCTATTATATTAGATGGTGATGAAAAACCAAAAAATTATTAAATAAATTTGATATAAATCATTATAAAGAAAATTATTGATTTATTGTTATTGGTCTTGTGCAAATTGCATTTAAACCTTTAACTTTAGAAAATATGCCTGAAAGTTTTATTATTATTATTATTATTACTACTACTACTACTACTACTACTATTACATTATTACTATTATTATTACTACTATTACCATTATTATTATTATTGCTTCTTTTATTACTACTACTACTATTATTATTATACTACACTACTATTACCATTAAAAAATCTTGTGTATATATGTATCTATATGTAGTGAATGGATATGATTATGTTGGAGGTTTATAATGATTGATGAAATGATAAGTGGATTGTATTATAATATTTTATGGATTTATTTGTTTGTTGAATTTTTTTAATTAATTAATAATGATAATATTATTATTATTATTACTACTACTACTACTACTATTATTATTACTATTACCGTTACTACTACTATTACTACTACTATTATTACTATTATTATTATTACTATTACCATTACTACTACTACTATTAAGTTGTATATGGTACATATGAGTGTTATATTAAAAAGGAAGGAGAATTTTCTAAAAGTTAGAAAATTCAGGACCTATTTTTGGAGGAGACAAAATTGTAGTCATTTTAGATTGATCAATTTAATTGTTAAATTAGTCAAATTAATTCAAGAGTTAAACTAAGATCAATTAATTAAAGGTTAATTAATTGATTTCACATGACTATCAATTGGTCAAAATTAATTTAAGGATTGAGTTAATTTTGACTAGCTTAAAATATTAAGCACTTTAACTTGAGAGTCAAATCAAATGATTATTAATTAAATTAAAGTGTTTAATTTAATTAAATTGGAGAGAGAATTTTTGGATGAATTATTAAATGAAGAATTTATTTAATAAGAATTAGAATTTAATTGTAAGGCATTTCATTAGATGAAATTTGTGCTTCAATTAAATTCACTAATCACAAAGTTAGTGGCCACCTAAGCAAGGGACACTTGGTATCACCTCCTCGTGGGAGGTGTGTGACCAGTCTTATATGTAGATATGGTATAGTTGCTAGCCAGATGTGTATGAGGTGAGCACATTTTGTGTGATATTCTCCCAACAACAATGTGTAGTGGGAATCTAAGCTGTTAGTCTCCCATCACTCTCTTCTTCTCCCTCCTCCTTCCACCACAATATTCTCAGCCTTCCTATCCTCATTCCCTGAATATTTTCTTGCCTTTATGTAGAGAATAGGCCTTTGATTTGGTGTTTGGGCATTTGCATTAGTGGCAATCTTGCTTGGCTGCTTTTTGCCCTTGACTAGAGCTATTTCTGGTAGTTGGTTTTTGCCTCTGCTTGGAGTACCTATGGAGATCTAATCAGCATAAAATTTGGATTATAGAATCTTCAAAGGGTTGGGGAGTTCCAGTTAAAATGTTAGCCCAAACAGAGAAGTCTATCCAAGGAAAAAATGGTGGTGATCCTGTTGAGCCGGTCAAGAGCCCATTTGACGGTTGGGAATAGTTTGACTCTTACTCTTCATTTTTGCCATCAAAAAGGTAATTTACCTATAAAAATCTAAATTTAATGCATGTTTTGATCCTTGGGGTGTTTGTGTGGACTAGGTTTTTCAATTTTTGTGAAAGTAATTGGACCTTAGTGCCACACAAACCTACAAGCGGTATCATAGCCATATTCATGCATGGATTTGGATTTTGCTTGGCTTGGATGATTGGTTTTTGTGAATAACTTATCAAAATAACCATGTACTCAATCCATACGATGGGTTGGAGTGTATGGATGATATTGCTTGTGGCTCCTTAATTTATGGATTAAATCATGCTATTGTGTGCTTTAATTGTTAAATCATATGATGGGCATGTTTTGATTCAATTTTCTGATGTTAAATTTTGATTTGGTATTGGTGAATTTTATATTCTGATATAGCATGTTGTGAATGGAATTAAGTTTTTTTGGTCATTTTTGGGTCCAATAAGATTGGATATAATTGGAGATTTTTGAAGAATATGATTCTTTCTTAAACTTATATATCCAAAGATACGTGAAAAGTTCATGAATAAAGCTTAGGATCGTCCTATCCCTTAGTCTCATGATGGCATCCACAAATTTTAAAAGTCTTAGTGACACATGAATGGTACCTTAGTTAAAATTTACAAAGAGTTGTAAAGCAAATGAGTTATGAGAAGTTCATATTGTCAAAGGAGACTTTTCAAGCTAGGATAGATGATAAGTCATGTGTTATCGGCTATGGTCTAAAGATGGCTAAGCTAGGAGAAGCTTTTCAACATAGACGTATTAATGGACAATGATCTCCTTCAGGATTTGATCCACATATCCTTGCCAAGTTTTATTGATCAAAGTGTTGATCTAGAAGGAGAAAACCACAATAAGGGCAAACGTTTGACACTTGTTTCCTCCATGTCTATAGGCCCAATGGATACTAGAAAATGAGGTAAAATGAAGCAAGGTTCTTTTTCTAAAGAAAAATAACTATTAAAGGCATCCGGAGGAGTCTAGAAGATTATAGAGGAAATAGTCAATATTATTTGTGTTTACTTGGGCAAAATAGGCCATTGGAAGCACTATTGCAAGGAATAACTTGCAACCCTTAAGAAGGGTATGTATATTATTGAAGTACATTTTAGGTTAAATTCTTCCTCATGGATCTATGATATCGCATATGGTTCTTTTCTTTGTAAGTTGTTATAAGGAAAGAAGAAAAATAGAACCAAGTGATGTAGATATGATCCACTACCTTGGCTAACGAGCAAGAGTTGTGTCCAAAGCCGAAGGCAAACAATAAGTTATACTTAGAGAACTCCATACTTGTATTGGACCTTTGTTATAATGTACCATATATTGTTGAGAATATTATTTCAATTCATGTTTTGGATAGCAAAGGATTTGATTCTTCTATATCAATTGGGAGATTGAAGGTATTAAAGAATGTGTTCTTTAATTGCTCATGGTACACTTAACAAAGGATTGTACATATTAGATTCTTAACCATTATTAATGCATTTTTAACTAAGTAAGCAAATTAGATATCCAAGAAGATGCCATGTTATGACATATGCAAGACTTGGTCATATCTTCAAAAATAGGATGAACAAGTTAGAAGCTCTCAAAGCATAAAATGTTAGTGGCATTGAGGACCTTTCTCCTTGGGAATCTTATTTGAAGCGATAAATAACTAAAGCTCCTTTCGGAGGACAAATGGAGCACTCCATGAATTCTTTAAATTTAACCTATGTAGATGTTTTTAGACTACTAAGAGTTAGTAGGAAAGAAGGCTATTCTTACTTCATCACCTTCACCAATGATTATAGTCGGTTCGGATAATGTATCTTATAAAGTACAAGTCTGAGGCCTTTGAAAAGTTCAAAGAGTATAGCAATGAAGTAGAAAAGCAAAAGGGTCTTAGCATTAAAGCCCTTCGATTGGATCGAGTGGAAAAATACTTAAGTAACATATTCTTAGATTATCTAAAGGAGAATTGGATTCTCTCTTAATAGACTCCACCTAGCACATCGCAGCATAATGGTGCATCTGAGAGAAGACACCATACCTTATTGGACATAGTACCTTCCATAATAAGCTTCTTCAATGTGCCTGTATCCTTTTGAGGATATGGCTTAATAACGACAGTGAAGTTACTAAGAGTAGTACCTTCAAAGTCGCTACTAAAAACACCATATAAGATATGGTATGGCAAAGCACCCTTGTACTACTATCTAAGGATTTAGGGATCTCTTACCTATGTGAGATGGATAGTAGGAGACAAAGTGGATAGTAGATCAACCTTGTGCAAGTTTGTGGAATACCCAAGAGAGTCTATGGATTATTGCTTTTATGATCCCTCAGGACAAAATGTATTTATTTTAAGGAATGCCACCTTTTTGGAAAAGTAATTTCTATAAGATAGAAAGGCATTGTAATTGAACTTGGTGAAGTTTAAGATGATCAATAACTACAAGTGGTAGAAACAAATAAATATCAAAGAGCCTAGTACACAACCTTTGAGAAGATCGGACCAAATCAAGAAATAACCTGAAAAGTTCAAATTTCTTCGTGAGATGGGTCCATCAAATAGAAACCTATGAGGAAGTTATATGGACTCCATGTACTTAGACATAGATTTGGGATGTTAGCTAGAAGCCATGAGATCTGAAATGGACTTTATGTACTGAAACAAAGTGTGAACTTTGGTATATTCACCAAATGGAATAGTTCCTATTGGTTGCAAGTGGATCTATAAGTGAAAGTTTGGAATAGATAGAGAAGTGATGACTTTTAAAGCACAACTAGTGATAAAAGGTTACACTCAAAGATTTTGTGTCAATTTTGAGAAAACCCTTTCACCAGTTGTTATGCCTAAGTTCATTTGGATTTTACTTGCTATAGCTGGATATTATGACTATGAGATATGGCAAATGGATGTAAAAATTGCTTTCGTCAATAGCCACATTGAAGAAGAAATCTATACGTGGCAAGCACAAAGTTATATATCTAAGGAGAGTGTGAAAGGTTTGCAAACTCTAGAGGTCTATTTATAGACTCAAGCAGATGTCCCAAACTTAGAACATACGTTTTGATTAGAAAGTCAAATTGTTCAACTTTGTTAAAAAGATGTATGAACCTTGTGTGTACGAAAAAGCTAGTAGAAGTAATGTACAATTTATTATGCTTTATGTCGATAATGTCCTTCTCATTAAAAATGAGGTAGGAATATCAGAGTGTACTAAAGCATAGTTATCTACACAATTCTCTATAAAGGACTTGGAAAATGCATTCACATATTCAGAATACGTATCTATAGAGATAGATTAGGAGGATGTTGGGTTTTTCCTAAATTCTGTACATTAAATAAAATACTAAAGAGGTTTTAGTATGGAAAAATTCAAGGGAGGATTCCTTCCCATGGGACATGGCATTCGTCTCTTAAAGTCTATGCCTCCCAAAACTTAGAAAGAGAAACAAAGAATGTCTCACTTTCCTTATGCCTCCACTATTGGAAGTATAATGTATGCAGTTCATTGTACTAGACTAAATGTGGTACACTCACTATGCATTATGAGTAGGTTTCAATCCAATCTTGGTGCGAGTCACTAGATAGCTGTAAAAATAGTCCTTAAGTACTTGGGAAGGACTAAGGACTTGTTTTTGGTATAAGGCAATAGAGAATTGAAACTCGTGGAGTTTTTGGATATTAATTTTCAATCCAATGTAGATGACCTAATATCCACTTTTAGATACATATTTTTCCTTAATAGCGGCATGGTGTGTTAGAAGAGTTTTACTAGACAACATGGCCTAAATAACCACTAACGTGAAATATTTTGTGGTTTTGGAAACTACAAAGGAAGGTGTTTGGATAAAAATATCATTTAAGGGTTGGATGTAGTACCTAGCGTGCAGAAGCCTGCAATTGTCTTTGGAAGATAATTTGGGACTTGAGCTAAAATCTTATCAGTGATCCAGACACATTAAATGTGTTATCATTTGATATATGATATCAATTGATAGAGGTGACAACTGAGTGGATAAAAGTTACCTCTGAAGAGAATATAGCAAAACTACTGTATTAACCCCTAAAAGCTAAAGGTCTTTGGAGGACATCATATGAAGATGGGTCTCAAGGCCATAAGGCATCGGCTTTAAGGAATGTGGGAGATTGTTGGAATAATACCATGCAAGCCAATGAGATTGGCCTTGTAAACTATTTCACTCATGGTATAGTCTTGATTGAATGATATTCTTTATATGACCATCTTCATCTTATGCTTTATTTCACTTCATTAGCATTTGGATGAAGCCCCTAAATCACACAAGACTATGGAACTTGATCACACACTGGATGATGATTACAAAATAAGTCTTACACAATCGTGATCTTAAATCTCTCAAGTTATGGGATCTTATGAGATAATGCATCTAAAATTTGGATAGACTTGCACTACAATTGCATAAATCCAAAGGTTGGAGATTACTCCATTCCATGAGTAACTGTATGAGATATAACTATATGTTAGTGGGTGCTCATTAGAGAATAATGTATTAAAGACCCACCGAAGAATCCATGAGATAACCACAATGGCAAGTCGGTAGTGGCTAGTTCTCTTGCTTACGCTAGTGCATATTATTAGATCTTTAACCTGGGGGTCTATGGTAACCTTGTGTCCGATCCTCATGCTTTAACTTTTCCTTGACTACTTAGCGGGTCTTTTGGGTTGATATTGGGTATGAGCTATTTGGCATGGAGGTTTGTAAGATCCAAAATAAAATCTGACTCCTCGTCTTCGTGAAGAGTGAGTGCATCTCCTATGTATTCTATAATGATCGATTCCAAGAAATCCTTATGTAAGGTGATGTGATAATTTGGGAAGGCATTTTCAAAGATGATTTCACAAAGGGAATCGAATATTAAGAATAGAAATATAGTATCGAGGCTTTTAGGGAGCTAACAAATATCTTGCCCTAGGCCTTTTTTTGGAGATAAGAAATGGAAGGACCATATTTGCATAGCACGCGTAATGCTAGAATGGTTTTTCAAAAGTATTAATTTCGGCCAATTAGTTGGGCTCCATGGGCTTTGAGGCTGGGCATTGACCAAGGAGATTGGGTACTCTTTAATTAATGAGATTAATTAAATTGAGTCGCTTAGCTTAAAGGAGTTTAAACTAAAGTGAATATTTGATATTACAAAAGTCACAAGGAGTTTTGAGCCTATGTCCAATGAATGATAGAACTTAATGGATCACACACAAAAGCCAATGACATGGTCTATTGAAGGAAGGAGAATTTTCTAAGACTTAGAAAATTCATGATCAATTTTTGGAAGAGGCAATATTATAGTCATTTTGGCTTTATCAATTTAATTGTAAAATTGGTCAAATTAATTTAAAATTTAAATTAAGATCAATTAATTAAAGGTTAATTAATTGATGTTAAATGACTATCAATTGATCAAAATTAATTTAAGGATTAAGTTAATTTTGACTAACTTAAAATGTTAAGCACTTTGACTTAAGAGTCAAGTCAAATAATTATTAATTAAATTAAAGTGTTTAATTTAATTAAGTTGGAGAGAGAATTTTTGGGAGAATTATTAAATGAAAAGTTCATTTAATAAGAATTAGAATTTAATTGTAGGACATTTCATTAGAAGAAATTTGTGCTTCAATTAAATTTACTAATCATAAAGTTAGTGGCCACTTAAGCGAGAGACACTTGGCATCACCTCCTTGTGGGAGATGTGTGACCACTCCTGTATGTAGATATGGTATAGTGGCTGGCCAGATGTGTATAAGGTGAGCACATTTTGTGTGATATTGTCCCAACAATATTGTGTAGTGGGAATCTATGCTGTTAGTCTCCCATCACTTTCTTCTTCTCCCTCCTCCTTCCACCACAATATTCTTAGCCTTTCTATCCTTATTCCTTGAATATTTTTCTGCCTTTATGTAGAGAACAGGCCTTTGATTTGGTGTTTGGGCATTTGCATTAGAGGCATTCTTATTTGGTTGCTTTTTGCCCTTGACTGGAGTTATTTCTGGCAGCTGGATTTTGCCTCTACTTAGAGTACCTATGGAGATCTAATCGGCATAAAATTTGAACTGTAGAATCTTCAAAGGGTTGGGGAGTTCCAGTTAAAATGTTAGCTCAAACAGAGAAGTCTATCCAAGGAAAAAATGGTGGTGATCTTGCTACACCAGTCAAGAGCTCATTTGACGGTTGGGGAGAGTTTGACACTTGCTCTTCATTTTTGCTATCGCCAAGGCATTTTCCCTAGCTAAATCTGAATTTCATGCATACTTTGATCCTTGGGGTGTTTGTATAGACTAATGTTTGAATTATTGTGAAAATATTTGGACCTTAGTGCCACACAAACCTACACCTATTATATCTTAAATAAAGACTACTAGTACAAGTAGCAACACATGGAATAAAATATATGTGCAACAACCACATAACGGCAGTAGTAAGAGTGGCCCTATAGGATGTTCTAGAAGCAGTGGTACATGTTGATCATTGCACATAGAGCTACGCTCATTGTAAAGAGGGCCACTCAGCGATGTTATTGGAATAGTGCCCACAAGCCAATTAGATTGACCTTGTAAACTATTTCATTGTAAGATAATCTGGATTAAATAATATTTACTATATGGCCATTTTCATCTTATGCCCTTTAATTTCTTCACTTACATTTGGATGAAGCCCATGGATCACAAAAGACTATAAAACTTGGTCACGCACTGGGTGGTAATCATGGAATAAGTCATACATGGCCGTGATCTTAAATCTTCCAAGTCATAGGTTCTTATGAGATAGGGCATCAGAGATCCGAATAGACTAGCACTAACGATGCATAAATTCAAGTGTTGGATGTTCCATTCCATGAGCAATCCCATTTGAGATATAGATTTATGTTAGAGAAGAAAGCACTGAAGACTCGCTTGAAGAATCCACTAGATAGCTAAAGTGGCATGTCGGTAGTGGCAAGTTCTCCCATTTACACTAGTGCATATTATTAGTCCTTTGACTTGAGGATCCATGGTAGCCTTGTGTTTAGCCCTTATACTTTGACTCTTCTCTGGTCACTTAGCGGGCTACTCAGGTAGGGATTAGGCATGAGCTACTGGACATGGGGGTTTGTGAGATCAAAGAAGGAATTCGACTCCTCATCTTTGTGAAGGGCGAATGCATCTTCTATATATTCTATAATGATCAATTCCCAAAAATCCTTGCACAAGATGGTCTGACAATTTGGAAAAAGAGTTTTCCAAAGACGAGGTCACACATTGAAATTGAACATTAAGAATAAAAATATAGTATTGATGCTATTGGGGAGCTAACTAATATCTTACCGTTGGCCTCTTTTGGGAGATAAGAGATGGAATGATTATATTTGCATGGTATACATAATGCTAGAATAGTTCTTCAAGTGCATTTAGTTTGGTTAATTAGTTGGACTCCATGGGCTTGAGGTCGGACATCGACCATGGAGATTGGATACTCTTCAATTAATGAGATTAATTGAATTGAGTCGCTTAGTTTAAAGGAGGAAACTAAAGTGAATTTTTAATATTCAAAAGTCACAAGGAGTTGTGAGCCCATGTCCAATGAATGGTAGAGCCTAATGGGCCACACATAAAAGCCAATAAAATGGCCTATTGAAGAAAGGTGAACTTTCTAAGAGTTCGAAAATTCATGACCATTTTTTGGAAGGCAGTGAAATTGTAGTCATTTTGACTTGATCAATTTAACTGTTAAATTGGTCAAATTAATATAAGTGTTAAATTAAGATCAATTAAATAAAGATTAATTAATTTATGTCACGTGACTATCAATTGGTTAAAATTAATTTAAGGAATGAGTTAATTTTAACTAGCTTAAAACATTAAGCGTTTTAACTTAAGAATTGAGTCAAACAATTATTAATTAAATTAAAGTGTTTAATTTAATTAATTTGGAGAAATAATTTTTGGGAGAACTATTAAATGAAGATTTTATTTAATAATATTTAGAATTAGAATTTAATTGTATGGCATTTCATTAGATGAAATTGGTGTTTCAATTAAATTCACTAATCACAAAGTTAGTGGCCACCTAAGCAAGGGACACTTGGCATCACCTCCTTAAAGAAGGTATGTGACCACTCCTATATATAGATATAGAGAGTGGCCGGCCATAGAGAGCATGAGGTGAGCCATTTTGTGTGATATTCTCCCAATAATTTTGTGTAGTGAGAATCTAAGTTGTTAGTCTCTCATTTCTCTCTGCTTCTCTCCCCTTCTTCCACTACCATATTTTCCACCTTCCCCCTCTCATTTTCTGCAGATATTCCATCCTTTCTATATAGAGTAGGCCATTTATTTTTTTTGTGGACATTTGCATTAGAGACAATCTAGTTTGGTTGCTTTTTGCTCTTGACTGGAGTTATTACTGGCAACTAATTTTTGCCTCTGATTGGATTACCTCAGGAGATCTAATTAGCTTGAAATTTGGACTGAAGAATCTTCAAATGGTTTAGGAGTTCCATTTAAATGTTCAGCCCAAACGAAGAAGTCTATCCAGGGGAAAAATGATGATGATCCTGCTATGTCGGTGAGGAGCCCAGTTCACAGTACAAAGAGTTTACCTCTTGCTCTTCAATTTTTCTGCTCTCACCAAGCTATTTTTCCTTTCTACATCTGAATCCTGTGCATGTCTATATCCTTGGGGTGTTGTGTCGTCTAGTTTATTCAGTTTTTCTTGGAAATATTTGGACCCTAGTGCCACACATACCTTCAAGTGGTATCGGAGTCATATTCGTGAGTGGATTTGGATTTTGCTTGGCCTTGGATGATTTGTTTTTATGAACAAATGATCACAATTACCATGTACTCAATCTATATAATGGGTCGGAGCATATGGATGATCCTGCTTGTTGCTCCTTTATTGATGGATTGAATTTTGCTATTTTATGCTTTAATTGTTAAATCATGTGATGGGCATGTTTTGATTCAATTTTCTGATGTTGAATTTTTGATATTGACATTGGTGGATGTTATATTCTGATATGGCATGTTGTGAATGGCCTTAAGTTGTTGTGGTCATTTTTGGATCTAATAGGATTGGATATAATTGGAGATTTTTGAAGAATATGATTCTTACTTAAACTTGTTTTTCAAGCATCTTTGGGCACTTAATATTTCCATTTTAAAAGGTGTTTTAATCTGAAATATTCATCCTTATTGTGTATTTTGATGTTTAGAAGTTGTTCGAAAAATTTGGGTGCACAAAAGTTGAGCCAAAATTAGCTTGGTTCGCACTTGACCCCAGAACAGTGGTGCTGCCAGTGGATTGGCAGCTCTTGGCAAGGCTGTGACCATTTTGGTTGCTACCCAACCTTGAGCTTGCCTCGGCTAGTGGTGTCCCATTTGGTCTTGAGTGAACTTTGAGCTTTTTAGGTTCCTTTTGGTGATCGAGGTGGTATTGAAACGCACATAATGGTTGCACAAATATTGTGCAAACTCTTTAAAAATATGTTGGTCACATTTAATTGCTTTTAAACCTTGCTTAAGTTGATCTCCAAATATGGTAAAAATATGACGCAAAAATATCATGCATTTTTTTTTGCATGACCAATTATTTGTTAATTTGATTAGCACTTAATTGTTGGAATTGAATGTTAATTTTTTATTTATTTATTGTTCATTTAAATGTTGAATGAATGATGAATGAATGGGGATGTTCATAAGCCTCTAATATTGATTTTATTTATTTCAATTGTTGAAATGGATTGTATTAAATAGGGCTTGCATGCCTCTTGTTCTATCTTGTAAAAGTTAAAAGAGTAGAATAACCAGGAGTAAGGATTTCCATTTATGTAAATGTTGAATGAAACAAAGAGTCTGATGAAGGCATGGAGGCAATTTGAAGACCAATGGATGTATAGGATACTCTCATGTAATATTTAGTTTAATTCGACCCACTTAAAATCAACTAACATGATGCACATATGGCTCTAAGTGCAACACTTGGTTAGGTTCATGATCATCACACCCTAAGAGCATGCTAGGTTATTTACTTATTTACGCTTTTCATATCCTTTGAATGTATATGATGCATGATTAGGATATAGAGAACCTAAATAAGAAGATAAAATGATGGGATGTTCGCAAGCAAAAGCCCCTACTTAGAATATCTAAGTGTTTTCAAATATCAAGTCAAAAATGGATATATGTTAAATGAATTGTAATTAATCCAAGCTGATAAGGGACAGCCCAGTAGGCCTAACAAGCCAACATCAGGTGGGATAGCTTAGAAGGCCCAACATCAAGTCTGGGCCAGATTGCCTATCAAGGATCATTTGGTTGACCTGTACTGACCTTACTTGGCAGGGTCCACGGTTGACTCAAATTGACTTCAGGAGCACTCCAAATATTCCAATAGTCAAGTCTGGTTAACGTGTATCGACCTCAAGACCCACTCTGGTACTGACTCAGATCTTCGCTGCATTTTTTAGTCTGACTAGTAGCATGCCTATAGATTAAAGACGCGTGACAATCGGTATAGCCGCTGCCACCAACTCTGCCAACCTTGCCACCATCTTTGGCAATAAGGTGCCTCCAGAGGTATTATTCATCCTAGAAAATAGGAGATTTAGCCATTTGGAATAGTACTGGGATTTCGATATGGAATGACCATCAACCCCCTAGCAAAGAAAAAAATCAATAAACTTGATAAGGGCACTATGATCAATTCACGCTTGGAGAAGGCTATAAATACTTTATACTCAACCACGCTCAAGGTAATGCCAAATACACTATAAACCTTCTACACTCTTAGTATTCTGTTCAATTACTATATCTCGACCAGAACTAACTTGAGCATTGGAATGTCTTAGACGGGGGCACCTCAGCTAGTTTAACATGTGTTATGATTGCAGATCTTAGACCTCAAGAGAAATACAGCTCTGAAAACTCGACCTCCCTAGTTGAATTCATCCCAAACACTACCCTTTTCACTATAAGCGAGTTTCAACATCATCATTTTTGGTGCCGTCTGTCAGAACCTATTGAGATTGCAACGAAAAGATGGTGAACACATGTAGAGCAGCATCTGAAAAGGAGAAAAATTGGAGGTCCACTTCTCCACCTCTCTCTAACCCCTAGCAAGGTATACACTCTCCGAGCACCAGTGCCTCTCAAAAGTAGGTGGTGACACTCACCATGCCTTAGTTAATAGAACTGATAAGTGAGTAGATTTCAGCTCAAATATCAGCCCAGCTATCTGCCGCTTTGAATAGACATACTGCAACACCTCTCCTGCCACCAGTGCAACTCCACAACTACCCCCGCTAGAGAATAGGTCTCTGAAGAATAGCTGTGGTTGCAAAGAATCCAGGCAGTCACCTACCAAGTGCAAGATCAGTCGCAAATGCCTGCAAGAAAAAAGGAGATGACTAGAAATACGAAAAGAGATAGTAGACTCAGTAGATCACGTCAGACCTAATCGAGCTATGCAATGCAATAAGGTCGAACGCTCTAGGTGTGACTACCACGAAGAAAGAGGAGAGTTTATAGACCTTGTGCCTCAGCCTATTCGAACCCCACAGCACGATAGGGCTGAGTGTGTTAGATCAGGTCTTGATTAGAATGCCACCCAGGCAGATTGGGATGAATGAGAAGAAGTATCCCATTAAATCCAGCAGTTGAACAGGCGTCTCGATGAGATTTTGAGGAGAAATATTGATAGAGAACCAAACTTGGATGCTTCTCAAAGATCCCATTAGGAGAGAGGGTCCCCTTTTATTAAGGATATCATCAACGAGTGCATCGCCGTCGATGCTAAAGTCCTAATAGGTCGGCTGAGGTATGATGGCTCTACCAACCTCAATGAGCTCCTCATGCAATTCGAACACATGATACAGTAGCATGGACACAATGAATACATCTATGCCAAGATGTTGGTGACCACCTTCCAAGGCATCGCACTAGATTGGTTCGTGAAGCTTGAACCATCATTGATTTATTCTTATAACTAGTTGTGCGATAAGTTCTTACTCTAGTTTGCTAGCAGAAGGAAGGCAAAGCTCCCCCATACCCATCTCCACACTGTCAAGCAAGGCAAGGAGGAGTCCTTTTGTGATTTCTTCACTAGAATTAACTTGGAGGTCTTGAAAATAGATAACCTCATGATTGAGTTCTTGATTAATGTGTTATTCTTGGGGCTCAGGCACAAAGAATGCATTAATGCATTGGCACGAGAATGTCCCAGGTTGATGGAGGAGCTGCTCGACCTGGAAAAAAGGTACATGACATAGGAGGAAATGAACAGGCTCAAATTTGGATCTTCCAAAGTTGAGAAAAAGAAAAAGAAAAGAGACGACCAAAAACATAAAGAATGAGGTCGATCTCCGGTCAAATGTTTCCATGACTATACACTATTGAACATCCCAAGAAAAGAGGTCCTTTATACCATTTAGCATGATAACCTCCTTAAAAAGCTTAGAAAGCTGACAAAGACTAAAGCCATGAAGAAATCAAAGAAATACTACCACTTCCACAAACTGAAGGGGCATAACATGAATGAATGCTTCAATCGTCAAGACAAGATCGAGAGGTTGATTAGGCAGGACCACCTAAAAAAATACATAGCTATGGACACTCATACTGAAGGGGGAAAAATCAATTGGACTCCCCATAGAGAAAGGTCGGTTAGCCCCAAAAGAGAAGATAAAGGAAAAAAGCCCGCCTAAGATGATCGCCCCCATCAGAGGCGTAATTGACATGATCGTAGGAGGTCTTACTGGGGAGGACTCTAAATCTGCTCGGAGGCAAACACAGAAGAGGCTTGAATCCAATAAAGCTTCACCTGTCAAGATAACTTTTTACTTCACCACGAGCGCAGAACCTATCTCCTTTACTGATACCAACCTGGACCATTTCGAAGGTAAGCATGTCGCTCACAAGATAGACTATCCAATGGAAGTCTCTATGGAAATTGCAAATTTTGAAGTGCGCAAGGTTCTAATCGATAATGGCAGCTCAGTGGATGTTATTTTCCTACGCACCCTAAAGAGGATAAACATGGGCAAACTAAAGTTTGAACCTGTGCGCACACTGTAGGTCAGATTTGCGGGGTCAAAGATCATACCAAAGGAATCGATCAACTTGTCCACATCGTTTGGAGAAGCTCCTCGAAGAAAAACCTTAATGTTGAACTATCTAGTAGTCGATGCCCCATTTGCCTATAATGTCATCATAGACCGACTTGCCCTCAATAACTGTCTACTTATCACATGAAAGTCAAGTTTTTAACCCCAGCAAGCACAAATGAGCTTTTGTGCAACTTGAAAGAGGCTTGAAGATGTTACAACATCTTGATCGAGTTAATTGAGTAGAAAATTCGACCACAGCTGAAAACTTTGGGGGACTCCTCTGTAGCAGAACCCGAAGAGTCCCAAGTTAGCAAGAAGTAAAAGCTAGAAGACACTAAAGTGGAGCCCGTCGAGGAGTTTAAGACTATTGAGCTTGAACAGGGTAACCCTAAAAAGATGATCCGTATTGGAACAGGCTTGGGTCCCCACTTGGAGTGTCTCATGGTTAGTATCTTAAGGACAAATATCGATGTCTTTGCTTGGAAGACATCCGATCTCCAAGGGATCAACTCCAACATCATTGTGCACCGCCTTAACACTAATCTCTTATACAAGTCGGTAAGATAAAAGATAAGGACGTTCAATGCCGAGAGGACGCAAAACATCAAGGAGAAAGTCAGAAAAATCTTAGATGCAAGATATATTATAGAAATTTAGTATCCCTCTTGGTTTTGTAATGTTGTCCTAGTCCCAAAAACTAAGGGACAGTGGTGAATGTGTAATGATTTTACTGTTTTGAATAAATTCTACCCTAAGGATCCTTACCCACTGCCTTGGACAAATTTACTAGTTGATTCAATTGATGGGTGTGAATTATTAAGTATGATGGATGCATTTTAAGGCTATCATCAGATCTTCATGGCACCCAAAGATAGGCATAAAATATCTTTTATTGTTCCTAATGGGTTATATTACTTCCTTATCATGCCGTTCGGATTGAAAAATGCCAGTGCAACTTATCAGCAGTTAATCAACTTCATGTTCAAAGATGAGATTGAAAAATTGATAGAAGTTTACGTCGGTGACATGATAGTCAAGATAGAAAAAGCCCAAGACCACTTGCTCGACCTCAATCATACTTTTAGGATTCTAAGAACATTTAGATTGAAGCTGAACCCAAAAAATATATTTTTGGGGTCTGAGGAGGAAAATTTTTGGGCTATATGGTTAGCCAAAGAGGTATTGAGGAAAATCTATTGAAAATTCAAGCAATTTTAGATGTCACCCCTTCGAGAACAGTTTGAGACGCTCAGAGGTTGATGGGAAGAATCATAGCTTTGGAAAGGTTCACTGCAAGATTGGCTAATAAAAGCCTACACTTTTTCAAAATTCTAAAAATGTTAGAAAGATGAGTTTTTAGTGGACGGAGCAGTGTGATCAGGTGTTAGTCGAGTTGAAGCAGTATTTAGCCTCATCCTTGATGTTAGCAAAACCCGAGCTAATAGAAGTACTCCAAATATATTTGACAGTCTCTAAAGCATCAATTAGTTTAGTATTGGTATCGACCTGATATGTAGCCATTGACTAGTCTACTACTGTAGTAAATCACTCTAAGGGCCAGAACATAATTATTTAGAAATTGAGAAATTTGTGTTAGTCTTAGTGACCACTACTCAGAAACTAAGACCGTACTTCCAGTCTCATTCTATCATAATGCTAACCAACCAACCGGTGAAGCAAGTATTGGCAAAGCCCGATACATCAAGTAGATTGACTAAATGAGTGATCAAGCTGGGAGAGTTCAATATTATTTTTCAGCCTCAAAAGGTCATCAAAGCGCAGGTTCTTGCCAACTTTATTGTAGAGCGAGTTGACTTGTCCAAGAAGAGTATCCCAGCCCCTCTTATTTGGACCTTGCATGTCAATGGGTTATCAACCATATCTCAAGGTGGGATAGGGGTTACTCTTTGCTCCCCAAATGCTGAGTACAATTTTGCAATCAAATTGGATTATATAGTCACAAATAACTAGGCTGAGTATGAGGCCCTATTGGCAGGAATGAGAATGGCGCTTGAGTGAGGGGTTGAACACTTGGTCATGATTACAGACTCCTAGTTAGTAGCAGAGCAGGTCGAGGGAAATTTTGAAGCCAAAGAACAATCAATGACCCGATACCTGGCTGAAGTAAAAATGTTGCAGCAATCATTCAAAAGATTTACTCTTAGCCAGGTTCCCCGATCTGAGAATAAAATGGCAAATGCTCTCTCCACGTTTGCTAGCTCCATTAGAGGAACAAGAGACAAGAAAATCACATTTTTGATCTCAGATAGGCTATCAATTGCACTCTCTAATGAGAACCTAGTAACAACTATTGAGGAAACGATAGTTTCTTAGCAGACCCCAATGAAGCTATATCTCAGCCAAGGTACTATCCCCGATAATAGGAATGAGGCTCGATGCCTTTGAGGTCAAGCCTCCAAATTTGCCCTCGACGAGCACAGTCAGTTGTAGAAGAGATCCTTCACCGAACCCCCCTTAAGATGCTTAGATCAGGATTAGGCGTTGGAAGTATTATAGGATGTTCATGTAGGCATATATGACAATCATTCTAGAGGAAGGTCCCTTGCCCACAAAATAATCAGGTATGGGTATTTTTAGCCAACATTGATGAAAGACTCCATGGATTTTGCATGAAAATATGCATCATGCCAAGTCCATTCCAATCTGCCGCACCAGCCAGCCGCACCATTAGTTAATGTCTAGATTTTTTGACCGTTTGATCAGTGGGGAATCAATGTAGTGGGCTCTTTATCAAAATTAATAGGACAGTGAAAGTTTATAATTGTAGTGGTTGAATATTTTACCAACTAGGTTGAAGCCGAGGCTATCCCTAAGATAATGGATGTGGCCATCATTTAGTTTTATATGGAAAAATATCATTTTCCATTCTAGCTTGCCCAAAGTTCTTATTTCAGATAACGACACGCAATTTTAGAGTAAGAGCATGAGAGATTGGTGTGAGGCCTTGGGGATTGCACAACATTTCACCTCGGTAGGCAACCATCAGTCGACCGGGTAGACCAAGGTAACCAATAGGACTATCCTCGACCAATTGAAAGCTAGAATTCAGGACACCAGAGCGAATTAGGTAGATGACCTAGCTAGCATGCTATAGGCTTATAGGACAACTCCCCAAACAGCCACTAGGCATACCCCTTACAGCCTAGTTTATGGGTTGGAAGTAGTCATCCCTTCAGAACTGATCTAACATACTGCTCAAGTAATCCATTTCCACCCACTAAGAAATACATCAGAGATGAAGTTTGATCTCAAAACTATCAACGAGCATTGATAGGAGGCTTATAATACTGTGCAGCATTACAGGTTGAAGATGGCTCAAAAGTATAATAATAGGATCAGAGAGCGCCATTTCAATGTTGGAATTCTTGTCCTCAAAAAGG